>CM048923.1:11633541-11725109 GCA_026686955.1 Epinephelus cyanopodus
TTTTGGGTCCAAAGGTACTGTACTGATTTTTGCGGTTTGGTATCACCTGGTGGAAATTTTGTACCTATCTGTAGTAGGTGTGTGTCTCTCTTTGCAGTTCCTTTGCATGTCTACAAGTTAATTTGAGTGACATTTTGCAGGTTGAAGGCCTGGGGGCCTCTGACACTGTGGGCCCTTGGGAAATGTGCCTGTTAGGCCCATTCAGTAATCCATCCATGAGCTTAGCATTAAGACTGAATGCAGGTGGTCACATCTGACTTCATCTGGCTCGGCTCTATTTAAAGTCAAAGGATATGCATGCCAACACTTGTGAAGCTTGTAAAAGTCTGCTCCCCAACTAAATGCAAAAAAGACAACTTGTGGTTTTTACAGCGAGTAATATGCTCAAGTTATTTTCTGACCAACAACAGCCAGAGGAGTCTTGTGGTCACTGTAAGGTTGCCAGGCAACCATCGGAGCTCCTGCACAGAAGTAGTGGGTGGATGGATAAACTTTTGTTTTGAACTTTGGAAGGAGCCACGCTAGCTGTTTGCCCCTGTTTCCAGTCTTTTTGCTATGCTAAGCTAAGCTAATACGCCACGGGCCCTCGCTCAGCTGTAGCCGAGTGGTATTGATCTTTTTCTCATCTGTTGACGAAAGGAAGTAAAAGTATTTACCAAGTCTTAACTATTTGTTTTATTCTTACTCTGTTAAGTTTGTAGCTGATCACATTCACATAGCACACAGCTGAGTGAATGTAAAAGACACCATACTCCTCTGGTTCATGCAGATATGCTATAAAAAGGTAGATTTGAGGTTTCTTTCTACCAGCACAGCTCAAACTCATCCCCCACTCCGCTCATCTGCCTTTCACATCTCCCATCACCTGCAGTAATATGACAAAAGTTGCAAAACCGATGTGCTATATTTCAATTTTCTCACCCCCACAGGCCTGTTTCTGTATCTAAATGTATATATGTAATACATTCTGCGTTAACTATGCACCTTCCCTTGCAGTTACCTGGAGGGTAATATGCTGACATCTGTGCCCAAGGAGCTGGCAGGCCTAAAGCAGCTGTCACTGGTGTATGTACCTCTCACATGACCCTGAACAGAATACACATATCCTCACGCAAACAGTTTAGAAACATGCATCTGCTCAGCGTGTTCTGTCATGTGTGTATTTGTCTGTGTGCATTTACTGTGGGCTTTTATCCACACAGGGACCTGAGCAACAACAGCATCAGCACATTGGCCCCCTTCACCTTCAGCAACATGACTCAACTGGCCACACTGTGAGTTACCATGGCAACACGCACACACCTAGTCATGAATGCACACACCCCCGCCCATGTCTTGATGGCTTTTGTGTGTGTGTGAGGTTAAAAGCCGCAAGATAAATCAGTGTTTTCTTCTCTTAACGTTGATTAATCGCCCTCTTCTCTCCTCCCTTTTTTCTTCATAGTTTCCTGCTTTTTCTTTTCTCTCCCATTTTTTCTGTATCTTCATCTTTCTCTGCCTTTGTCATTTCATCTTTCTTACTCCTCTCCCTCCAGTTTTTCCTCCTCTGTCCTCCTTTTACCCCAAATATTGCCACACTCCTCTCGCTCCTCTCCCGTTCTCTCCTCTGTCTTATTCCAAGCTTTATCATCTTCCTCTTTACATATTCATGTGGTATCTGGCTTTCCTGTCTTACTGTTTCTTCCTAAAACTTCTCAAATCCATCCTTTGGCTTTTCCGCCACTCACTAAATGAACCTATTGGACAATAAGCTGCTTTAGCTCCTCTTAAATTCCCCTCCCTTCAGCTCTTTACTGCCATTCTGTCGCACATACAAATTCCTTTTATTGCTAACTTAGTCTCTTTTTTTTTGCCTTTAGCTAATCTACCTTATCTATCACATGGATTTTACATCAACTTAGAGGATTTTGTGTGTCCAGGGAAAGTACATTTGCTCTTTTCCAGCAACGCCTAGTTTTATATTTCATAGAATTGCACTCATTCACGCCTGGGAGCTGCCCAGCGCAACCACAGGCTTCTACTGTTAGCCCGCAGATAGCATCAGTGGAACACTTGCTGAGTTAAATGCCTTGCTCAAGCACACCTTGCCAAGAGTTAAAGAGGTATAGGTGGAGGAGAGTGTTTCTTTTTCCACATCGGATTTTCTTAATCTGTTGATTTATTGGCTGTTGGGCTTTTTTCTCCAACTTCTACGCCAGTTGTTAACCTGCAGTTGGCGATGAGAAAGAATTTGGGTTTTTCTTCTATTTTCTGAGACACATTTAGCCCTCTTGATAATCATTAATAATGATTAAGCATTACTCGACGTCCCTATGAAATGAAAAATATATTTAACCAGTTTTAATCCTGCGTGTCTGCGTTAACAGATCATTTAGCTCTTGTTATATGACAAATATATGTCAAGAAAATCAGTATTTTTACACCTGTCTTTCCTCTTTCTATGGAACCACGTGAACAGTTTCAAATGTTTGATGACTTGTCCTGCACTCAGGAGCATTTACAAAACTTTGTCCAATGAACTGGTACTTTGAGCGACAAGCTAGCCGCACTAGTTATATAAAACCACACATAGCTATTTTTCGGTTGCGGTAGAAAACAGAGCGATATGGAGAGAGATAGGAGGAGATATTTGTGAGCAAAACCTTTGTTTCCAATTCCAAACAATGCGGCAGATGTTTAATTCATCCAACACCCCCTCATCCACCTCCTGACCTAAGACGAGGGAGGTGTGTATGTGGAGCCAGCAGTCCGTAATTCGTCACAAAACGGAAGCTAAAGACACTCTAACTTCTGTTTCACGTGGACATTAATTGTAGTGCATCATGAGCCAAAAGAAAAAGTGCTGAGATCCAGTGTTGGAGGCTGCTGTTGTCTTAAGGATGATCAGAGAGCAACAGTCAGCTTTTTACAGAAGGATCATTATCTGGCTTAATAATGTTTAAAATGATGATAGCGCGCTGAAACAGCCAACTTTATCTCATTCGACCCTGATCAGAATTCTGTCCACAAGTGTTTCCCTCACCTTCATTCATTAATAAACTTAATTTTTGGTTCATTTGCAGTTTTAAAAGAGAGAGAAAATACCTGTGGTGTTGGAGCCTCAGCTTTGCCTCTGGCACTTTTTAACCTCTGAATACTTTTTCTGCTTCATTTCAGATGTGGCCTTCTTGTTTATTTCCCCTTGCTTAACCCACAGCGGCAACTGGTTCTGTGCTGTTATTGTATAAGCCAAAATCTGCTGTGTCACCTCTCATATCTTCCCTCTTTTTTATCTCTTTATATTAGTCCCTCTACATTAATTTTTATGTATCGAGGGATGTAGACTGAAAGACAAGGAAAACCCATTTGAAATGAGTACAGCCAAGAAAATAATGCTGTGGAAAAACACCATCCTGAGTCATAAACTGAGTCTTGTGACCTTGCTCATGTCCTCTGTCTTCCAGCATCCTGAGTTACAACCAGATCCGCTGCATCCCGGTCCATGCCTTCGACGGGCTCAAGTCACTTCGCCTGCTGTGAGTAGTGAGCTTCATCTTTAAGTGCCGCAGTGGATTCAATATTCAACACTCCCCTTTGCTAGTTGTTGTACAGAGCTAAATCAAAGTTTAATCACTCCCCTGGTGCCAGGGCCGAGTGCCACGTTAAGACCCAGTCACAAAATGAGTCGCAGCCACCCAATCATTTGTTGTTTCAGGGTACTAAAAAAGATAAAAGTGACAATCTCTCATCTCCTCTTTAATACTCCCTCTCTATCTGCATGCTCTGGCCTCTCTCTCTCCCCCTGTGTCCCTTCACTCTGTCTCCCTCTCTGTGTCTCCGTCTCTCTCTCCGCCCAGTGTTGTGTTTGATGAATCGACCTCCAGCCTCTGTTTCTCTCAGTCATCCATCTGGTTGTCCACCCTCTGTCTCACAAAGTGACACGCGCACATGCACAATGTACACGTGAACATCGCCGTCTGACCATCCTCTCACACACATGCGAGCAGCTGCACACACCTCCGATGCTCAGTGACGGCAGAATTCACTCTGGGCTCTTAACGGTGCCATATGCGGCATTTTGAATCGAAAATTGCCACCAGCAGTGACATCACAGGGTCCCACACTACATCTGTGCATCACTGCAATGAGGTGAGAAGTGAAATCACTGGATGTCAGCAGAAACAAGATATTCAGGGGGTTTAGGTAGGTAAGGCCCTGTGATAGTCTGTTGATCTGTCCAGGGTGTACCCCGCCTCTCACCAAATGTCAGCCGGGATAGGCTCCAGCCCCCCGTGACCCTTTACTGGATAAGTGGTTACGGAAAATGAATGAATAAATGTTAGGTAAAGTCATTCCGAGACCTTCCCCGAATCAGAAATGCCTCCGATACTGCCCGAAACACTGGAAGGGTATCCGTGAGTAGGCAAGTCTACACACCAATCTGACATCATGTATTTATTAATCTGCTTTATGGTTTGACACCTGCATGAAGCGTCAGTTTTCCTGGAACTCAGCTCTTCTTCGCCACTCTAAACCCTACTTAAAGAGTTGATAGTGGAACCACTGGCAATTACTGTTTTAAAGGAGTGAGGAAGAATTGATTTCCTTGTAAATAGTGTTACGTCAGCTGTTACCAAAATGTCAGTGATTTGGCATATTTTACACTGGAAAGTCCCACCAGTGTAGGGTTTAACCAGAGCCGTGCCATACAGTGTTGTTGCCATGCCACAACCACACTGGGTTAGTAGTTTACAGCTGTTCTTCTTGTATTTAATGCAATGGATATACTGATACAAAATCATAGGAATCGGTAATGAAAAAATGGTATCAGAACATCCCTAGTGTGAACTCTTAAAATGCACACGAAACCTCATACCTTTTACTGATATCTACCTCTGAGATTTGCACCTCCACCCCAGTATGATGGAGGTGAATGAAATTTATCCATTGATGAACAGAAAAGATGGTCAGAGCACTCGTCTTCCATGTGGAAGGTCCAGGGTTCGAATCCTGCTGGATTTGACGTCAGCATAGGCATGCGGTCGCGGGAGATTCCCACCGCCGAATCAAACGGGATCAGATTCCTGAAGGAGGCTTCAGGATGAGAGAGTAACTCCGGAATCTGAGCCAAGTCCTCAACAAGGGTGCGTCCGGCCCGTTGTAGACGGGAGATCCAGACGTAAAAGCGGATTCAGATGAACAGAAAAGATCCCAAGCACCAAGTCTCTCCAGCATTGTCTGTTACCCACACAAGGGTTATTTTTATACAATAAAGTGATCACAAAAAACACCAGAGGAAACTGAAAAAAAGTAATTCATTTATTTTGGCTATTTATTATTAAACCAGCCTTGTTGTTCCTAGAGCTAGTGGCTCTCAAAAGTAAAGACTTTATTATCTATAATCCATGGTGTTGTGTAATGAAAAGACAATGCTGCCACTTTTGCTTTTTTGCTTTATTTAATAGTTTATAGTAGGGATTGTTTGTAACATCTTCTACTCTCTACACTGTGGTGTGAAAGTCTTAAAGCTCTGTGTCAATGGTACAATGGTGGACTGTAACAGGGGAACAATCCAGCATCCCATGTAGACAGCAACAATACAAACAGACAACACTGAAACAGGTCTCCCAACTTCTACTTAACACAAACATGTTTGATGGATAATGTGATGCTGAAGAGTTGCTGTTAAGCTGGTTGCACCAACAATAAATCCAAAAATGCTGATCTCCAATTTGTTCCCTGCAGTGGGCTTTGGCTCCAGGCTATAGACCGGACCTGCATTGCGTCATCTACCCACTGTCACATCAGGAGAGAAAAAGGAAAATGCTGGAAAGTGGTTGTGTAGTGGGTTAACCAAAGCTTTCACACTGAGATCGGAGGCACAAGAGATGAGTCAATATTTGCTGTCAGTGTGGTAAAACTCTAAATGATGCTGGTGACAGTTGAGACTGATGGATAACTGACGGGCTCTGATGTATACAGCAAGGAAAATGGACCAGCAAAGATTTTTTTTTTGAATATTTGTTTTCTTGTTTTTGCCACATTGTCTCTGAAAATACACAAATTTTATGATTGCGCGCCCTCTATAATTGTATTTTTTTTTTTCAATAATGAAGACTTTTTCTTTCTGATTATAGAAGTTGTTGACAGATGGGATAGAGGCCCCATTTGGACTAATAAAAATCATAGTTCACTGGATTTATATAGTGCTTTTCGGGATACTCAAAGAGAATTTACAGAGAACAACAGCAAACAAAAAAATTTAAAAAATGGAGGTTTAGAGGGAAATGATGCAGAAAGGGCAAAGTACACTGATTTTAGAGGTTGTAGGCAGTTTTGTAAAGGTGTGGTTTAGGGTTTTCTTGAAGGTGGAGAGAAGGGGGGGCTCTGATGTCTTTAGGGAGTGATTTGCAGAGGGTGGGAGGAGCAATGGAGAAGCCTCTGTCCCTCCAGGTGTGGTGGTTAGTTCTGGTGGGCCTTTGTAGCTAGACAGAGCGATCGGATCTCGACATATACACTGGAGACACACATTGAAGCCAGACGTAAATTGTAAGGTTAAATAATACAAGATGCATTTTAATGCAAGGTGTAAAGGATGTATTTGGTCTTCAGTTCCCCAGAAAGGGGTGTGGCGTTTATGTTTTGAGAAGTACCCAAATGTGCCACTCTGATTTATGTTAATTAATACTGTTGATTTAAAAATCAGGAGGTAGAGATTTACAGATAGAATTCCACATACATTACAAATGATGTTCAAGTCAAGCCCTATCCACAAGAAATAATGATCAGAGTCCTGCTACTTTTACCTCAAATTACTCTTCCGTGGACATTTCTTCCTGGACTTTGGCCACCATAGTTTGTTCAGACAGAAAAACTCAGTGTCTCTCCCTCTTTGTTTCTGCCCTTTTCTCTGTATATTGACTGTATCTCTTACGAGGCTTTCACCTTGCAGAAGTTTAGTTATCGCTTTTTTGTTTCTTCCCTCCTTTCTTCCTTTCATTTTAGTTGATGTTGCCGTGGGGACTGATCCCTCTCTGCCCCCGCGTAGCAACTGGTTGCCAGGCAGCCATCACTGTCACTTCCTCATTACCCACAACCCCCTCTGGGCCAGCCTTACGCGGGGGCTGTTAGACCACCGTACATAGATGCACACACACACACACACACACACACACACACACACACACACACACACACGCAGTGATGCACACAAACATGTAAAAAGTTGCACGGATACGCAGACGTTAAGCACACACACAAGCTTCTACACTTGCATGCACAGCTGCACACTCTGGTGCACACACTGAATTATGCACACACACGCACAAACACACACACACACATGTACACACCACACACGCTTTTCCAATAGTGGTGGTTTGATAGCTGTCCCCTGCTACAGCCCTTCGCTCTAATGGAATGTGAACTTATATCCAGCAGGCAACACACTCAAATGGCGAGACACAAAGGACACACACACACACACTCTGCAGTCTCTGAGCCCTTGGAGACAAAAGTTTCTGACACACACACAAACACGTGCACAAAAACCCAAAGGCACAAAACAGAAATGCACATGCTCACACCGATACACATCACAGCCTGCAGTCTGTCCCTTTGACACGAAGATTTCTTACACACACACGCGAGCACACATACACACACACAATAGTCTGCCTGATGACCATATGAGAGTGTTTATATTCCATTCAGAGACCAGGACAAGCTTTATTGGCCGACGATGAAAATAAGCTTTCTGTTTATTTTGTGTTATTCTTTCATAAATATTTTATTTATTTTCCATTATAGAAGGGGATGATGGTGCGTCTGCAGCTGAGGAACCACAAATAATTTGAATAATTTAGCATGCAGCTAGTCAGGGTTGGTGTATTAGTCCGCTGAAAATCTAGTATTAGGCAGCTCGGCTGTCACTTCCATTTACCTCAGATGTGATGGCTATGAGGCGCTAGCTTTGTTTAGATATTCATTGTAAAATTAGTCATGAGTGCTGTCATCTACGGGTAAGCCTTAAATGCAGCTTCACCATTTTGATCTAAATACATGTGAAGGTACGTCAGGCCGTGTGGGACGGGGCTGCCATCTTGTGAGGTACATGCTTATCTCTGTTACCAGAGTATGCACTAAGTCTCAAAAACTGTGTGGTTTACAATGTGGAGGCAATGCATCAGTGTGTCCTCATACAACAGTTTAAATGATATCATACGAATTAGTGTCCCATGTATGATATATGACATACGTAGTATAAAGTTACACACTTAACGTAAAGTTACATAGGTTAGGGTTAGGAAGAGAATCATGGTGATAACGTAGCTTAAAATGACTCAAAGTGAAATGTCTCACCTTTGTGACCCATCCACCACCCCAACCTGCTCATGATTAAGTGGGATACGTACGAACTTTGGTTTTTCGTAGAACAGTGCACGAGAACAGCCCAGGTCCACTGGGGTCTGTTGCCTAGCCTTGAGCTACCAAGTTATATGGACCTATGTTGTTTATTGTGACTTCTTTTAACAAACATGGTGCTTTGACCACTGTCCCAAAATAATGAACACGGTGTGATGTCAGCCTCGCATTCTCAATAGACCTGTCAGTTCATACTTGAAGCTTTGTTAATGTAAGTACAGTAGTAGTAGAAGTTGTAGTGGCAGCGTTAGTCAGTCAAGCAGCAACCTTCAGGGCTGAAAAGTGACCCAATGCCAATCATGAGTTGTTGGCAACTGGACTTGCTTGAGTGTCTTGAAGACATTTCACCTCTAAGCCAAGAAGCTTCTTCAGTTCTGGTGTGGAGTTGCAGGCTTTAAACACTGAGTGGGTGTGAACCCTTACAGAGTCGATGAGGTCACAGTTGTTGAGCAAGCCGTCAGGGTGTGTCAACGACTCACGACTTCAATGACTCTGTAAGGGTTCACACCCACACAGAGTTCAAAGTCTGCGACTCTGTACCTGAAGAAGCCTCTTGGATGAGAGGGCGAAACGTCCTCAAGAAACTCAAGCAAGTCCAGTTGCCTATGATATAGCACTTAAGATTACCATGACCTGGACTGAGGATCTTCACCAACATTCCAAAATTCCAAAAACTGCAGTTCCTCAATTGGCCACTTGAGGCTGGCACCAAAAGTGAGTCGATCCCCATAGACCCCCATGTTAATATACCCAACTTGACAACAGAGATTAACATGTTTACAGCCTGGTTCACAACCAGTTTTGGTCTTCATAGCTAATTTCCCCCTTCATGACAGCTGTGTGGGGGGTAATTTTTATGTAACGGACCCATTTAAATTTGATTAAGGCTTAAAATTATGCATAATTGAGGGTGCAGCTGCTTTGAGTGGGCTGTATGCAAGGCGTCACCTCAGCTAATCAGTCAGATCAACCCCTAGCCCCCTCTACAGCCCCACCCTCTAGGTAAAATATGGTCACCTTGGGTCACATTTGGCTCCAAAAATCCAAGATGGCGACAACCAAAATGCCAAACTCAAGACTTAGTCAAATAAGTGGATGACATTACCATGTTCATGTCAATTATATTACACAGTCTAAGGTCGCAGTATGATTGTAAGTATAAGTAGCAGAAATAATTAGCAGCATCTTGGGCTGAGGTCAAAGGTCAAAATGCTGTTTGACATATTTCTCCTTGTTGCAAAAATGTGAATATAAAGACTACTTAATCAAATTAATTAAACTACAAATTGGAATTAATTGGGTCAGAAAGTGACTCTTGAATTTGTAACAAGGTCAGTTTAGTGTTTAATATTTATATACACTTCTCTTTCTCTCTCCTCCAGCACTCTCCATGGTAACGACCTCTCAACCATACCCGAAGGAGCTTTCAACCACCTCACCTCTCTGTCCCACCTGTAAGTGCAGCTCCATATATCTTTGTGTGTCTTCGGTGCAGGTGTCATGGATATACTTTAAATCGTGCGTGTGTATGTGTGTGTGTGTGTGTGTGTGTAGGGCTCTTGGTGCCAACCCACTGTACTGTAACTGCGACCTGCGCTGGCTCTCTCAGTGGGTCAAGGCTGGCTTCAAAGAGCCTGGTAAGAAGAAGAATCACCATTAAGATGCTGTTTAAATACCTTACATTTTCTGTTACGTACATTCTGCTGTGTAGAAGACAAGTTGTAAAGTATGATGTTGTTTTTATAGGCATTGCTCGTTGTACTGGACCTCCTGACATGGCCGACAGGCTGCTGCTCACCACACCTCTCAACAGATTTCAGTGCAAAGGTGAATAGTCTCCTCTTTATTCTGCTCTCCTTTTGTTTCCTTACCACCAGCTGTATATTCAGTGTCCATAAATATCAGCGCTGACCTGTTTTAGCTCTGGATTAATCCCTGGATTCAGTCAGATTAGTACACAGAAAGGTGATTTAAATAGGGATTAGTGGCGGCAAAAATCACGTCAATATGACTTAAATCAGGTCTGTGTTTCGACTCTTTCTACAGTACATGAATAGTTATGTCTATTTCACTGCATTCACATTATCTCAACAAAGTCCTGATTTTCAAGAAGCTTGATCCTTTTACTTGCTGAGATTGTTGAAGTATATTATCCTTGACCTTGTAGCGTTCCAGTGGAAAAGCCACACCAGTGGAAGGCATGTAAATCTGTGTGATTTACTTCCCTTCCACTGGTCTGGGTTTTGTCTTCAGGCAGTCTGCTGGCCAATAGTTGGACTTTTATTCGGTCTCAGGGTGAGTTTCAGTGCATGAGGTGAGGAGGGCTGCCAATGCTTTTATATTTACGTGCTTATGTGCATTGCAGACCAGAGGCGAGTGTAGCTGCCTAACACCAAGATGACACTGGGGTAAAACATTATGAAAATCATAAACTTTGAATAGCCCATTGGTCTAAAAGTGAGTGTGAATATGAAAGGATTCCTAACTGTTTGCTGTGGTCATGTGTCTGGTATAAAAGAAAATGGTGTTATTAGTTGTTGCGGTGACAACACGCGTCAGTGGGGACGTAAAATGTGTCACACTCTAGGGCTGCAGCAATCGCTTCTTTTGTCATCAAGTATTCTATTGATTATTCTGGCAATTAATTGAGCAACTGGATAAGAAATACTGCGTGTTTTCATTAAATTACTTTAGCTTTATTTAAGGACAAGAGTAATGTATAAAAGAGAAAACAACTGATGAAACATGTTGGAACCCTCTGCACAAAGCTCTTCAAACTACGACTGTGCAACTTAAGAGTACATATATATATATATATATATATATATATATATTTTTTTTTTTTAATTGATATTTAATACTTGGCCTTCATAGTTATCATACTTTAAGTGCCTATGACTGGGTATTTTAGACTTATTCACCGTGGTCAAGGGATGCCTTAGACCTGCTGGCTCTGCTTACTGCAATCCAAATTAATATACTTGGTGTACTCGATTTGTGCTTTGTGCGGTTTTCTATTGTGTGTGTGTGTGTGTCTGGGAGTGATTGAGGGGTGAGCGTGTGTTATTGTGCGTGTGACAAACATAACATGAATGAAGCTAGGGCTTTAACAAATTCACTAACGTTAGCCACCACATTGATTTCTGTTATTAATCATCCATTATAAAACCATAATACACGTGCGGTCTTTACATAATGAATCTCAGCTAGCAATCACTGATTAATGTTAAATGCATTAAACATGGCGTCTACGTTTCCTTGTTGTGTCGCATCTGCTCGGCATAAAGGGGATGTTTTGTTGTAGCATTGAGAACATGCTATTCCAGTTTGCTTACTCCATTTTGCAACACACACTGAACTGTTTTCTTTTCGTTCTAACTTGTAATGATCCCACACCCATGACAATTTCTGTCATTTTTTCGGCATGTCTCTCACTCTTTTCTTGTCCCTCTTCCTCCATTGTTGTGCAGTCCACGCTTCACTTCCATGTTACAGCTGTGTACATTATAAAAGGTGAAAGTAACAGAAGCGTGTTTTGCGACAGAAACAACCATCCATGCAAAACCCAGCGCACTGTATAGTTGTACTGGATTAACGAAGCCTCGAGGCAAATAATTTGCCTCAAAGCTTTTTAGTGATCGAATTATTCGAGTTACTTAAGCAATTGTTTCAGCCCTATAACACTCACTAGTTTAAGAACTCAGTTTTGGCCTATTCATACACCCATACTCCTTATTGAACAGAAAGATACAACAGTACACCAACCCAAGTTTCTGCCTTTCACTGGACTAATACAAACATCAGCTTAATTGCCTTGTTAACTTATCGTAAAACACATTTCATTCAGACTTGGTAGAAACAAACTCAAACGCAGGGAAATAACAGTTACGATAATATTAGAAAAGCAAGAGATTGCTCTTTTGAAAATTTACTACTCCACTGCTCGTTACTGCAAAACCTCACCTCAGCTAGTTCACAACTTGCTGCGGTTTATTTATACGGAAATTAGCCCACCAACAAAATGGCCACTAGTGTGACCATACTGCTGCGTTTATTTAAATAGGAATGTCCATTTTACTCTCATTTTGTTCCTATGGGTGTAACCTGCCTCTCACCCAGTGCATGCTGGGAGTGGCTCCAGCAGTGTGGAAGAAATTAAACGTCTGCTGTTTATATCAGGACCTTCTGTGTGGTCCTTCCACCTCTTCAGAGCACTAAATGAGATTGTCTCTTTTTAAACAAGTTACGTATATTGAGATATTGAATGCACCTCAGATACATTTTCAGGCTGGAAGGCAACACACAGCTGAGATTAGGAGAGAACGGCTTTAAAGCTAATCATATTATTCTGAGTGAGCCATTTTGAGTTACCTCAGGGTGTTTGTGTAAATATAAATATAGCAGTTGTTGCACCGTTGTGACATTTTCTTATTTCTGAAAACTAAGTTGCCAGACAATCAAGCCTTTATGTATTAAGGTTTATTGCTTTAAAATGGTGTGTGAGGTTGTTTGTGCTGTTGGATCAGCTCGGTCAGTGATACAACACACTATTTTCTCAAAGAGAATTGCCAATGTTTGTAGATAAAGAATGAGCAACAAAAACATCTCAGTCCCCTCAGTTGTATTTCAGTGGTACAGAATAGACTACAGCAGCTGCCGACCTCGAACATTACCTGCCCTGGGGCTCCCCTGGTATCAGACTAGAGGGAAAGAGAATTTAAAAGTGGACTTTTCACACACAGGAGAAGAGTACATCTTGAAAACCATGATCCTGTACAAAGAAACTGTAACACAGGGGCAAAGTTTGCGGTGCATGTACGTTAGAAGAATCGTTGGAGCAGATTTTCCAAAAGAAAGTAAAAGTATAAAGTGGACTGTGACTCAGGTGCTGAGATCACACTCTTGTTACATCATCACACTGAATCAAACCCGCTCTTCCTCTTCCTCTTGCCTCTATATGCCCCTGCCTCTGAAACAAATCACATTTATTGCTCTCCTAAGCTCTTACTTTTCTTATCCTGTAAGGCCTTTTCTTAGCACACCATCCATTAAATGAAGTCTGTAGGAGAGCCATTTCGTACAGTGTGACTAAATATGTACGTCTTTGCCTTTGACACTTGCTCCATTTCTGTCTCCTTATCTTCATCCCTCCTTTCCCCTCCTCCTCCTTCCCCTCTCATCTGCTTCTGTTTGTGTTATCTTACTCAGGTCCAGTAGATATCAGCCTGATGTCGAAGTGCGCCCCCTGCCTGGCAGCACCCTGCCAAAACAATGGCACCTGTGTCTCTGATGCTACTGGATCCTACCACTGCACCTGTCCATATGGATTCAAGGTGAGACACTAGACAGCAGCATGGAGCCCACACTGTAACTAACTGCACTCCCTGAAGAAATATTATCAGATTTTTGTAAAATGAACCAGTGACTCCAGAGAGAAGCAGACAGAGGGGTCTACAGTCTGTGTTTGAAGGATATATCCAGGATGTCAAACTGACTCAGCAGCAACAACAGGTTAAAAAGACAAAGATAGTTAGAAGCTAAAGCCGAACTATAGGCTACAGATCACAGTGTAAAAGAGAAGCTGCTGTGTGGCATCGCAGTGTGCGTAGATGAACATTGACGGGCAGGGCTCTCCAGTGGAAGTCAAACAACGTTCATCTGCGCATAATGTGATGACACACAGCTGGTTGAATATCAGCAAAGTTCCCCTGCTTCCCTTCACTGGTTCCTGTACAGCAGGGTCGGCTTTTTTTCCACTGTTATGATCATGACAAAGCAAAAGCAGCATGTGTATACATTCAGAAGGCTATATCTTCAGTAGCTAGCTAGCTAACCCTACACTTTTCAAGGTTTGATTCTGGTTTTGGAACAGGAAAGAAACGTATATCTTTTTCCAACCTCTCCAGGTAACGAGTATCATTAATACACGACGTGCTCCAGGCACAACATTTAGCTCCAAATCCACAAAACCAGCCTGAAAATGAAGGAAATCTTAAACGACTGCATTAGAGTCAATGGAGCACAGCTGGTCTGAACCGACCCAATGCTACACTATGATTGGTCAGTCTGTATCCAGGGGTCAATTGTGAACTTTATATTCATAGTATTCCCACAATAAGGGTGTTTTTGGCCATAAAACATGGCACAGTGCCACAGGTCATTGGCCACAGTTGTCACTCAATGACAGTCACCTGCTATTTGACCAAAATCACCACTGGTTTGCAACAAGATGTCTGTGGTCACATTGTTTCAATTTACCTACAAGTTTGCATTTTCTTGATTCAAGCCATCAACTGCTCCCTATCCTCTCCTTAAAATACTTCCTCAAGGTATCAAGATGAGGATCGACCTGACCTGATCTTTAAAAACATACCTGCACTTTTTGAGTTCAGTCGTACCTCTGTGTAACAATATGTGATTCCAGACTCAGTTTGTGATCATTTCCCGTGATGTAGTTTGGATGTATTTGAAGAACTACTTTACTTATGATTGTGAAGTACTGTAGGTCGTAGTTTGGTAAACTACAGTTTCAGTGAAGTTGCCCCAACACTGATAACATCAGAGAGGGACCCTTTTAAGTGGAAGTCAAGCTTTGTCTACAAAAGCACTGCAGATTACTAAATATTAGAGCTGTCACAGTGAAATCCCAGAGTACCAATCAATATGTTCTCTATATTTATAAAAAAACAAATTGTAAAAAAAAACGTCTCAGATACGGTCTCATGCCAGTTTATATCGTCTCTTTTATTTAATTATTGCTGTAGTTGTTAAGTTCCTCACCTCTACCATCCTCCATGAAATGCTAGAGGCATTTCCAAAGTGGCTCATCAAAATATTCATTAGCAGGAGTGGACACAGTACAAATCAATCCTTGCACTTTTACAATGTTAGTGCCATATTCTGTCTCCTGCTCCCTACAGCCAGCCTCCTCTACACTGCCACACAGAGTATTATTTGGTGGTTCTTCTGTATTCTGAACCTTGTGAATTGCAGGCGGCATGGCAGTTGAGAAAATGTTACTGATGCTGCCCGATTCATGGAATTGGCTGCATGTGTGAAAGGTAGCCTAGATGGATCACCATGCTGCATAATCCTGTGGTATTAGCAGTATTATCAGGCTTAGCTCCGGCCTTGCATGCATAATGTATCCACCTGTTCGTCAATAGAGAAATGATGACTGCAGCTGGCTGCACTTGGAGTATTGACTGATCAAAAGACGAAGGGTGTAATAATTGTCAAGACCCCTGCGTTAGGGAAGACATGCAAATCTACTAGTGAAGGGGTGATTTGTGTCAGAGCAGCGTGTGTGTGGAATATTTGTGAGTGTGTAGACTCATGTATGTATGTGTGCGTGCTGGATTACCAAGCAGTTTGTTTGCATGTGTGCAGAGATCAGTGGGTTCAAGCCTCTGTGGGGGCTTCGGTGTGTGTGTACTTGGTCGTGCATGTGCGTGTGTGTGTGAGCAGTTTAAAGATACACTTATAGTCTCGTGTGCACACACACCTCATAACCTTTGGGCTTTTACAGGAGGACAAAGCCTGAGTCTCGCTTTTAATTAAAACATCACTTGCCAAGGTCACAGACTGGGAAACAGGGACTGTTGGGTGTGTGTGTACGTGCGTGTGCATGTCTGTGCATATACATGTCTGTGTGTATGTTTTCCTTTCTGTGTCCACTGGGACAACATTAATTAAAATGTGTTTGAGGAATCAAAGAAGGAGCAGCAGAGAACAAAGGAGGGAGAGAGAGGGGAAGAAGTGAGGGAAACTTAGATAGAGTGATACAGTTGGATGTATTAGAAAAGAGAAATTGGAAAGGTGTAAACGGTGTGAGAGAAATGGAAATGAAAACATCTGAAAGAAAGGAATAGCGAGAAGGAGGGAGAGGCAGAAAGAAAGAGAGAGTGAACAAAGACCTACAGTTAAAAAGAGAGGAGGAAAATAATGAAGATGGATGGAGAAGGAAAACAAGAATAAACGTCCACTTCTCCGCTTTGATCAGAGGAAGTGGGTGTGTTGGCGGCCAAAGGTTTGGCGGTTTGAAATTAAAACTACAGCCGCAGGGCTGGATGTGGAGAAGGAGTGGGTGTGTGTGTGTGTAGCACTCTGATACATGATATAGTTCCTAGTGAAAGCTGTTTATTTAGAAAACAGGTGTGTGGTGAGAAGAGCCATGAATCAAGGCGGCAGGCTGCGTCGTGCATATTGTTGTGTGGACATGTGTGCATATTGCACAGCACATACTGTATGTGTAGGCCAGTTACTACCACTGTGTGTAAGAGGAAGGAAAAAGAACAATAATGAAAGCTCACTGGGAAAGTAGAGCAGCTGGTTAAGAAACAGCTGTATTTTTAGATTAACCAACCACACAACTAAAATATTAAAAAATCTGTGGTCCCAAAGCAAAAAGGGTAGTTAATTAGAAGAACAAAACGAAATGGTAACAGACTGGTCTACCTAGTTGTACTTTTTTGTTCGAAAAAACATGAACACCCACAGACAACACTGTATCCCGCTCTGCCCTAGGTAAAAACAAAAATCTCTCTATATATTTTCTTAAGTCTTTTGGGGTCGGTGTTTCCCCTGAACAAAAACTGATTGACACACGTTGAGTTGATGTTGCAAGACAATTAAAAAACAGAAATCCAAGCGGTTGCACACATTGTTTTACATAAGATTTACCCATTTGTGCCTGCAGTTGAAATTTCCTTTGGTGGAAGTGCTCTGTAGGCTCAGTCTAAGCACAAATCTGAAGAAATGATCAAAATCGGTCAAACTGTTTTTCTTATCATATTATATCTAGTCTTTGGGCACATGGGACTAAAGTTTTTTCTATATATTTCATCATATTTTAGGAATAAAAAAAGTCCCAGTGCCCAAAGACTGTGTGATAAGAAAACGGCTGCACTTTAGAAATTACAGGGAGCACAGTCAAGTATTTGGTATCTTTGAATTGAAGTTGAATATCAAAGATAAACACACATACCCCAAAACTTTAATTAGTAGCCCAGGCTATTATTTGCTGAAATCACTGAAATCAACTGGCTTACGTTTGGGACAGGCATTGATATGGGCCTTTAATTCCTTTCACACAAAACTGTTGCTCAGCAAAGATCAGGAACTACAATCACACTGTTTATTCAAACTAGTGTGAATATTACTTGTTTGGCTTCAGATAACATATCAATTATGAATCATTCATGTGATCTGGCCCCAACAGGCAGGGCATCAGAGAGATGAGGTTGTGGCACCTGGCGCCTGGCATACAGACACAACACCACTTTATCCTGTTAAAACAATACTCACAACTTGGATTAATTTTTTATGAAAAACCCTTTTGGTTCTTTTGATCCGAGGAGCCTTACAGACTAAAGGAATATGAATAACTTACTCACATAATTTGAGGTAGCCAACATTCCTCTTTTATGCATCTAAAGAACTTCTATCATAAAAATGAACTGCTTGGCAACCAGACCAGGCATCTAATTGAGACAGGTGTTTATTTGTCAGAATGTTAAGCTACACCAGACTGGTAAAAGGTTTAGGCGTTTAATTGGGACTAGACCTTTAATTTAAGTTTTATAGGATACAGTGTGAAAAAGTATTCCATTTGGAAAACATTTATTAAACATAATGGAGCATATTTTTTCAATTGTCAAAGACACAGGGAGCCACTCGGGGGGGGGACCTAAGATGCCACATGCATGTGTTAGATACTTGCTTAAAGTATGTCTGTACCAGATTTCAAGCCTTGAGACCAATCAGAACAGATGTTGTGCCACTTTCTTTATCATACTAAATGTAGTCTTTGGGCACAAATGGGTTAACAGTAACAAACTGTCTCTGCCAGACTGCCTGACTCCTCCAATATGAAGCTATACAGTAATGCACAGCAAGGTTCACAAGATCCACCGCCCCCCTCTTTACAGGCGACACACAAGCACCCAGCAGGAGTTTTCTCATTGTAGTGACAGAACACAATCTTTTAACGGCTTCCCACCCCCAAAAACACTGCCAACTGTAGTCAGTCGTTAGGCTGGTGCCAGGGAGTCCTTTCATCCCCGCACAACCGGGGCACCCAACAGTTAGGTTTTTTTGTTTCCCACCATTAGCATGTAGCTTATTAGCTCCACTGCTTGTTGTGTGTCAGTGTTAATGGCAATCAGCGCCAGAGAGGGAGAGGAGAACGTACCGGTGAGGCAAAGGGAGGAATTATCTCTCGCACCGATAACTGTTGACTCAATCTGACTGTGTAAAAAGGTGCTGGTACTGACGTGATTTGCATCCATGGACTGGAGCTGTCTCTGTTTGAAGAGTGAGATTATCTCTAGATTTAAAATATACAGTGTTCAATTATTAACTTTTTTGCCTTGTCCTCTCCTCCAGGGTCAAAACTGTGAATTACCCATCAATGCCTGTATTAGTTTCCCCTGCTCTAATGGAGGAACCTGCCACATTCAGCCCGGCCATGAAGACCACTTCAGGTACAAAAACATAACTGTTGTTAACAAACGTATCGTATTTATCATATAAAAACATTTGGGAGGTATAAACACTGAAAAAGGGAGTGCATTTGTGTGTATGAGTGTTTATGACCAACCGTGCCAGTTTCCAGTACAGCTTCTTTAGCATTTTAAACCAGCTACGTATTTGAGATTTATTCACCATGTAGAAGATTGAGGGGAATAAAACAAGAAGGAGACATTTCAAAGAAGTCCTTCGGGCATCCATTTACGCTGCGGGTCAAATCTCATTGCCCTTTCTACCCTGCCGCCCCTCTTTATTAGCGCAGACGTTTTAAAAACCTCACCCTGTATTCTCATCTAAAGGGAAAATTAACTTTACTCAGCCTCCAGAAATATAGACAACGTGATTAGAGTGGACAGTCTTCACTGGACAACGCATTACCCCGAGATAACAACTTACTTTGACCTTATGATGTGTTTCCCTGCCTGTGTGTGTGTGTTGTAGGGAGGTTAGACAGGAAGAGAGGGACTTCTCGGACGAGGAACTCCCATTTGGGCTGCTCATTAAATCCTTGTGCCCTCTCTGACCTCCTCACTCACTTAAAGGGATGTTTGAAACTTCTGTTGGTGTTTCTGCAGTACTCTGTTGACACGCTGCTCCTGTAATGTGCATGTGTTTTATTTATTCTGTGGTTACACACAAATGACACAAAGCAGCATGTAATTTGATATAACCTGCATTTCATGGAGAATTTTTTTAGATTTTCTAAGCTGTGGTTTCATTTTTAATATTTGAGAATGAACAAAGGGAGAGAAATCAGTTGATGTGAGGATTTAATTTTCACATAAGCATGGGCACCCAAGAGTAAATGTTAAATCTGTGTGTTTGTGTTTCAGTTCAGAACCATGCAAAGTTAATTTATAGAGAGTATTACTAGTTTTATTGATGTCAACTAAAGAAAGTCCAGATGCCTACAATATAGCACTTTAGATATGGAAAACATTCCTTCCTGAAATTCCTTATTTTACAATTTTAAAGCAGCATCCACAACTGCTTTGCTATTTAAGATTTTAAGCTGACATACAACATAAGCATACAACCCAAAATGTTCTTGACCCCTTTATTCATCTATATTCATCTGGGGGAAGCGTACTGCACTTGCTCGCTCCTTCCCAGCAACCCCTGTTTCACATTCATACAGTTTCACACATTCACACCTGGGAGCTGCCCAACACAATCACAGTTTGACTTCTGGCTGCAGAGCAGCTCCACCGGAGACGCTGGGGGTCAAGAACCTTTCAGTGGCAGCTGTTGAGGGAGTGCAGAGCGGAGCCGATACAGGATCACAAACTTGCTTTTCACACCTCGAGGCTTAATTTGGACATATTGCCAGGAGACACAATATAACTCAAACAACAGACCACAAACTAAAAGTAATCACATTTTTTGCAGTGCAGTTAATTGAAAACAGATTGCGTAATGTGGTATGACTTTTTAATTTGGTGTATTTTAACAAAACAGCATTTTAACTGTAAAATTGAGGCAAACCACATTAAATACATAATAGTTGACTTTATTTTGATGGTCCAAGGAGGCAGCCGAGAAGTAAAACTGCATTCATTTTGAATTAGAAAAAAACTAATAATTACAGGAATAGTTTGTATTTTTCCAAGTGGGGTTGTGTGAGATATCATAATCAGTGTATTTTCTATAGTAGATGATGCTCAGTACAACCTGAGTTTGGAATAGGAGCAGGTGTACCGCCATGGGAGCTATAAGCAATGTGCTGCTGTGGATGGGGGTTGGCAGCGAAACGTATTTTAGCCACCTAAACATAATCAACATCAGTTTAAGTGTATGCTATATTTAAGGTATTTTCACCGCTTTACCCTGCCATCAGACAGCCGTTTAAGATGGGGAACTAAACTGAGACTAAAACTTTTTCCTCCGTAATCCATTGAGAAAAACGTCATTTTAGTTTGCTGAATACAGAAGCTTCTGGTCTACAACTGCCTCAATCAGAGTCCTGCACCGACTCAGGTACCCGCTTAATGGGTAGAAATATGTATGTATATAAATTCACAGGCACACATAACTACACTTGGGCAGGCAGCAGGTGAGAACACACATATATTTTTATATTTCTCAGAATTAAACAAATGAAAAAGATGTGCAGTATCGGTGAAATATTTTGACATCTAAATCACTTTTAGCAAGCCACACTTTATTTTGAAAGTCAGTGACACAAGTCAAACCTTTGACATTCGTCAGCAACATGAAGGACTCCAGTTATGAAAATGTGCAGCCCTAGGATGAGGTGGCAGCCTACATTGAGTTCAAGACACCCAAGGAGGGTCCTTTCAAGGTTTTATGGTGGTGAAAGGAGCGTTCTAAAATAATTCTTAACCTGGCAGTGACTGCGCAGAATGTTTTCGCCATCCCGGCATTGAGCAGTCCGTGAAAGAGACTTTTCCTCCGCTAGATTTGTAAGAATGGTGAACTCAGCTTAATGTGAGTAACTGTAGACTGTGTGCATTAAGTCACAGGTGCAGGTCGGGTGGCGAGACTTTTAGTAACAGGTGTGGGTGGGTGCCGGTTTTCAAAAATGGATCCATGCAGGACTTTGGCCTCAATTGGTTCATTTGTTTGTGTGACTTTGGGTCAATCCCAACTAGATTTTTAATACACAGAAGTCACATGGTGACACAAAGACTAAATGATGGAGGCAGTGGTAGACCAGCAACTTCTGTGTTCAGCGAGGTAAAATTACTGTTTTTATCAAAGGAGTCTATTGGTCTTTGAGAGAGCATACTTAACAGGTGTAGTTCCTCAATTGAAAGGGCTTTCTGACCATAAGGTAAAGCCCTGAAAATACTCTAAATATAGCATACATTTAAACTGCAATACACTGGGGGGCGTGCTGACTGATATCTACTGTACCTAATACACTGACTTTTGCAGTCCCACTTCAAAAACTTAAATTACTGTACAGTCTACATGCTTAATGCTATAATAGTCCATACACACATACAGTTGAGTGTGTGTGTGTGTGTGTGTGTGTGTGTGTGTGTGTGCGTGTGCGTGTGTGTAGGCATGAGCACCCTTGTCCCTGCCAGGGTCACCCTGTCATCATTCTTTGTCCCCGACTCATGACAAACAGCCACTCTGATTGAAACAATTGTCATAAATATCTTATCCAGATATGTCTCCTCCTTGAGCCCCTTAACAAGCCCTTTGCCCTTTGTAAAACTTTGATGTGCATCTGGCCTTTAACGTCCCGCGTGGTAATTCTATTAGGGGTCTCTTTACCCTTTACAGATCTTCTCTTAATGTTAATACCAACACAGGTAGATCAGGTGCCCTCTGAGACACACGGAGCGAACGAGGGAGAGGAAGACAGAATGAGTGGGAGGCCAGACCCCTTTGACATTTTAACATGTAATATAATCAGATGGGGATATTCAATAAGTCCAATTAGCCTCAGTTCTTAGCAGAGACCCATTTGTCAAACTACATCCTTTAAATGTCAAGACTGGGATGTGATTGGTGGAGCAGTGCTCTCTGACCCTGTCAGTGCTGGCAGTCTTCTTCTCATTTGTATTTCTTTGTCATTGGTTTCTCGCGGGTAAACTTAATGTCTTTTTTCTTTCTTGCTCCTTCACTTTCTTTTATAATTCCTCTGCTTCCCTGTTTCTTTCTTTTTTCTTCACTTCCCTCCGGTCAAAACTGACTAAGCACACGATTGACCACTTACTAATGTAACAACATTACAAAATTAAGCCAATAGAAGAATAGAACCACACCGAAAGCCAATATTTTATTTGTGCATTAAGGGTAAATGTACGATGTCTTAACCTAAATAAACTATGAAGGCCTTTTCTTGGCAGCTTTGTGATTGAGACAGAGACAGGTATACTGTTTGTAACTGAGTTAATGCAGATAGACATCCAATTACATGCTGCATGGAAAGGTTTTCCAGCTCCTTTTTCCATCGCTCCAGCTCTGTGTAGCTTTAAGCTCCTTGTTTTCAGTTCTCCTGGCCAACACGTCGACTGTTGTAGATAGTTATAGTTATTTTTTTTTTTTTTATCAGGGGCTGATGGAGACCAGATGATAGCTAAAAGGAAAATGTTCTTTGGACTTTGTTTGGCAAGAAATATGACACAGTTGGATGTTAATGTTGTTCTGTCTTTGCTGGATGTGTAGAGGTTAACACCTGAATGCTAATATGTTAGCTGTAACAACTTCATAAGCTCATTGTATTTCAGGGGCTTAGTTATATTCGGACTCTCCTTGCCCTCCAGAAGTCAAAAATTCAGCTTCAAGTGGAGCTTTCTGAAACCAGCAGGCGGACAGGGTGGAGGGAAACCACCGACTATCCTATATGGTGTGGGAAAAGAGAGTGAGTGAGATAAGTGTTAGCGTGAGAAAAAGACTGTGAGGCAGCAAAGTGAGATTAGAAGAGTGAGAGTGAAACACGAGGAATAAAAATATGGAGTAAGTTTTACAGGTGCAAGGGGAGAGGGGAGGACAGATGATACAGTGTCTTACAAAATTGTGTGTGTGTGTGTGTGTGTGTGTGTGTGTGTGTGTGTGTGTGTGTGTGTGTGTGTCTGTGTGTGTGTTGCTCACTTATCCTGAAACAACTCTCTCCTTACTTAATGTGCTGGGATGTGCAGGCCTTAAGTTTGCCATGTTGAACTTCTGGAGCCAGAAGGGACCATATTTGGATGAGAGAGTGGAGCTTACCATAATTTCCGCTGCTAGCTTGGTTAGCATGCTGCATTTACTGCCAATGGATAACTGTGAAAATGCTAATGATAATTTTTGCCAGCAACAAAACCATCTTAAGTCCATTAAATAAATGTACTTACCGGAAAAACTGAATATACAACTCCTCACAGGGTCTTTTTGTACAACTATATTCTGAACAAGCCTTTTTAGGTGATCAAAATGTTAAAATTGACTGTCATGACTTGAAAACACACTGAAATAGCAACAGGTATAGCTAGCTACGTGAATCTGGAGCCACATCATGGTTATATAACCAGTTTGTCTCAGTGGCAGCGACTTGTCAAGAGATGGCACCCACTTGTCACTCACTGCAGCCACACCCTTAATTTGCACAACTTCGAGCAGTAATAACATTTAACAGGTGTGTTTCATAAAACTTTACCTCAAGTGGCCAGTAGAGGAACTGTTTTTGGCATTCCACGTTGGTTTCATTTTTCAGCCCTGGAGGTAGCCTCTTGGGTCGACTGTGCTGCAAAATACTTTTCATCCAATAAAAGGAACTTGGCTCACTGAAGCGTTAGAGACTAACCGAAAAGAAAGGAGAGTCGTGAGAGCTGCTGAATACAGCTGTGGTCAGATTTATCAAACTGTTTGTGTGTGTGTGGGCGGCTGTGTGAGCTTTACCTAAAGGTAGTGTGTGTTTTTGAGCGCCTGTGATCTATTATAAGGAGTCAACCGGACTGAGATTAGAAGGGTGGGAAGAGGGGCGAGAGATCAAGGGCTGGAGAGAAGAGAGGAGGGTGAAATGATTCTGAAGATGGTGGGACAAGAGAATGAGGAGGGAGGAAGATGAATGGTGGAGAGGAGGAGGAGGAGGAGGAGGAGGCTTTGAAAAATTCCTTCAGAGCTGCCCAGGTGGTCACTGTAGTGGCATCAGACTAGAAAAAAGTTTATCCCAGCATGTTATTTCTCAGCTCTGGGTGGTTATGTTTTGTTTAAGAGTTAAACAAAGCCTTATTAGACGATATATACTGGAGGAACTTTGACTTCTGATGTTAAGTGATGAAAAAAGACAGAGATGACACGAATCAAAGGGCCGCGTTTAAAGAGACGACTGCTTTCCAACCGTCAGAGAGGGTTTGTGTGAGGCAGTAATAGTTTAAACTTTGAACAGCCATGTTAAAATTTCATTTCTGCTATAAAATGAGGCATGAAATGGTGTCCCTTGTTGGACCACTAAATATAGATATGCCACAGCTCCGGCGGTGTGTAAGAACCGGCACAGGAAGAGAGAAAACCCTCCAGAATACAGATTAATTTGTTTTTCTTTAAAGCTCTTACAGGAGAATTTAAGGGGAAGTGAAGTTGAGCAGCTGATTTATCTGGCTGATTGATTTTATTTCAGGTTGTGCTGCAGGAGAGTGTGCTCAGATCGTGCCCAGTCACCATCTTATAACACGCATTGTGTGTGTGTGTTTCTGTGTGTGTGTAGCTGCGTGTGTCCGCCAGGTTTCGAGGGCCAACGCTGTGAGATGAACCCGGACGACTGTGAAGACAACGACTGCGAGAACAACTCCACGTGCATCGACGGAATCAACAACTACACCTGCGTCTGCCCGCCCAACTACACAGGTACACACTTACACACACAGTCTATTTCCACATTTTCCACACTTCCTGAAACCCTCCCTCTTCGCTCCTGAGAGACTGGGAGAGTCACCAAGTCCCTCCACTTCTGCACACATACACATACAAAATCATATTTTCCACTTTACTGGATGGTAAGTTAGTAATGGACAGCCTCTCCGCAGTGACCTGAAACTGCTCCTGCAGGAGGTTTGAGAGCAGTCACACAGGACAGAGTGAGAGCGAGGAAGAATGGCAGAGTGATGGCAGAGAGGGACTGTGTGCTAGGAGGGGAAGGGAAAAATAAACATAGCGAGGGAAAAGGGTAAAGAAAGGCCGATAAAGGGCAGAAGGAGTCGGTGCAGCAAGTTGAAGCTGAACTGCTGACTGGGAAGTTAAGTTTTTATATCTGCGACAGTGTCCTCTAAAACACACACACACACACACACACACAGCTGGTCCCCTTTGACACTGGAGCTCAGTCAATATACACACGCTCACCCGCACACGCCATGTCATTATCGTTGTTGGCATAGAGCAGCCTCTCACACTGCCAGCCACCTTACCACATACAGCTGTTGCACACATACACACACAGACACACACACACACACAGCTGGTTCCTTTGGCTCTGAACCTCCACTCAGCTCAGTGAACCGAGGCGTAATCATCAGGTGTCACATTAAGAGGACAGTCCTTTGCTAGTCGCTCAGCTTTCTCCAAACTCAGCAACCAGGACTGTCACGTCAGATTTGCACCAGAGGGGGAACAAAAATCAAGATTTAAGGTCAACAGACCTTTTAAACTGCTGATATAAAGTTTCTACAACCGAGGGGTTTCGTTCCAAATAGAGCAAGTCACGCTTTAAAAAATTGGACACGAGAATGAACGTGCGGCGCTCGATCTTGTAGGATATGAGTCACAGAATCTTGTGTGCAGTTTTGACATTTCTTGAAGTTGGCGACAGAGGAGAAGGTCAGGAGGTCACTAAGACATCTATGGTTAAAGGAACAATTCACCCCGAAATCAAAAATACACATTATTCACTTACCTGTAGTATCATACATCCATCCCGATTGTTATGGTGAGAGTTGCAGAGCGTTGGAGATATCGGCTGTAGAGACGTCTGCCTTCTCTCCAATATAACAGAACTAGGCGGGACTCGGGTTATGGTGCTCAAAGATCTTACATCACAGTGGCTTGGGGCTGCTGTAGGTCACAGATGCACTAATAATGAGATGACTCAGGTGCACTAAGTGAAACACAGAAACAAGCGTTTGTTTGGGGACTAATATCACATAAGTAACATATATATGCAATGTACTGAGTGATACTGCCGGCATAAAAGCACTATCTCGCCAAATGTTGTGTTATGATTAGAAAGAGTTTGACCCTGCTTATTACCTGCAATCAGTATATAGACTTATATATCCATCCACTTTCATCTGCGTACTGGGGGCCGGGTTGAGGGGGCAGCAGGCCAAGCAAAGCACCCGAGACATCCCTCTCCCCAGCAATGCTTTCCAGCTCCTCTGGGTCAGCCCTGGGGCCTCCTACCAGGGAGATATGCCCAAAACACCTCCCGCAGGAGGCGCCCAGGAAGCATCCTGATCAAATACCTGTATATAATACTAATTCCTAATGTTTTTACATCTTAATTGGAAAGTTTGCTATCAACAGCTGCTGTTTTATCTTATCCACTGCAGCTAAACTACTGCAACGCAATCTCTTTATGGTGAGACAAAACAAAATGTATCTCAAGGGACACAAAAAAATTCAATGTGACCCTTGGGGCACTCCAAACATTTGTATACCGTAATCATACTGAGGTATCACAGTTTGTTTCACAGGGGTAAATTAATGTTGACGTCTTTATGTCTCCAGAGTGTAAAATATGCCCAGGAGGCTCCTAGTTTAGATTTGACAGTTTATAGTTGCTTTCATATCACAGAGATTTGTGTACATTTACTGTAGCTTAAAGAATTTCAGATGTCTTTTCCCAGAGACGCAGGAGTGTACTGCAGCTCAGAACAACATCGTCTAAAAGTGACTTGAGAAAGGAGTGGTGGAGACAGACGGGGTGGGAGTGAGGCGGCAGGATTAGATTAAAGCAGGCAGAGAATGATGGAAATGTGCTTGACCTTTCTCAATCCCCTCTTCCTTCATATGACCACCTTCAGCTACTGCTTTTACACACGCTGTTAACCCTTCTCACCCTTTGTGAGTGTGTGTGTGAGTGTGTGAGTGCGTGTGTGTGCATCTGTCGACCGCAGCCACTGTTACACAGCCTATTAACCCCCCTCTCCATCAGCTCTGAGAAAAAGCTGATAATGCTGTTCCCTGTGTGTGTGTGTGTGTGTGTGTGTGTGTGTGTGTGTGTGTGTGTGTGTGTGTGTGTGTGTACATGAAGACCTCCACTGCCATTATCTGAGGCCTTGAACAAGATAGACACATATATAAATTATCTTTTTCCACCCCATGTTTTTCTGTCTTTTCCGCTGTCATTTGAAGCTGACAGAGACAACATGTGAAAAGGTTGAACCAGCCCTCTTCTCCCATCTTCCTCCTCCTTTTTTCCCATGTTCTGTCTTTCTGTTACTCTTCTTTCTATTTGAAAAATGGATCCAGTAGGTAGTATGGTGCAGTGAAAAACACGAGCACGCTCACACAAACACCTGTTGATTTAGCTTTTCTTGAAAAAAAAAAAAGAAATAAATATCTACTTTCTCCCTTTGTCGCCAGGTGACCTGTGTGACGAGGTGGTTGACCACTGTCTCCCGGGTTTCGATCCCTGTCAGCACGACTCAAAGTGTGTCAGTGCTGGCCGCGTTTACAGGTGAGTGACAGCTTTGCAGGGGGTCAGCACTTAAAAGGGTCAGAGGTTACATCACAGAAAGTGACAACAAAGTGACAAGAGCAGCAATGTCACAATGTGAGAAGCTGACTACTTTGTGAAACAAGGAGAATCTGAACGGTCTTTGCTGCCTCGGGAGTTGAGCTCCTAATTAGACAAATTCTGTTGTCGCGTAAAAACCACAAACCTCAAACTTTGTCAATCTTTGTCTGTTAAAATACTATACTATATATGTAACTGGTGGCCTCGAGTGTCATCTGTGTTGTGTTGATATGAAGAGGCCCAGACCGTAGATATCTTTGGAGGCGATCTCTATTTATTCCTGACAACTCTAAGAGGTAAAAACAAAAACCTCCGTCAATGACGACCATATAACTCGAGCACCTCTCCCATGGAGTACAACAGCAAAAGGGCAGCCATGTTACATTCAGTTCAGTAATGTAAAACACAGAATACATACCTGACAGCAAAAAAAATAAAAAATCCTCCGTCAATTACGGCCATATAAGCCCCTACACTAATGAAGTCACACGGAACATTTTAGCGTATTACACAATAAGTTTAGCCTAAAAAAGGGAACTTATAAACAACTTAACAGCGCTAAAACATGGAAATTACAAAAGCATTGTTGCTTACCTCTCCCATGGGGTACAACAGCAAATAGGGTGTGGTAAGGCAGGCAACACCCATTTATAGGTGGGGTACACCCAAAGGTGAACATAGGAGTACAACAACTGAGTATCAAACGTTCCACATATTGACTATAGAGGCCTAAACATGTCAGATAATAATAAACAATAAACAACTAAAACAAATTTTGTGTAATTATAATGCTCAGTATAACAAAGGTACATTTAACCTTGTTACTGATATTGCTGCTGTATCATTGACCCTGTTACATATATTCCTTCTGTCTTAATGAATTTTTCACCCACAAAATGGCTTCTTGTTCATTAATTACTCACCCCATGTTACCTTGAATTTGTGAAGAAAACTTGTTGAAAACGGATTCTTTCGTATCCTTCAACGGTGAACAAAGAATCTGGCAAAAACTCTAGATGAAATGAAGTAAAGGGGGTCTGCGTTCAGCAACAGCAAAGCTACATCAAAACATCTGTTTACAATCTCACACAACTCATGCAGTAAAATCCAAGTCTCATTTTTTCTCTAGTCACATCCTCAGTACTTTCTGAACGCACATTTTCACTAAAACGTTACAATTGAAAACACTAAGAGAATTGGCAAGTGCAAGCATTTGAGTCTGTGAGTGAGAGTGTTTATGCCTAAGTGTTTTAAATAGTAAGGTTTTAGAGAAAATGCATGTGTATGACTGGATAATTGAGACTTGGATTATACTGCACGAGTTGTGTGAGAATTTGTAAACAGATGTTTTGATATAGTTTTGCTGTTATTAACGTGGACCCCAATGACTTCAGCTCATCAAGAATGTTTGCTGTTTTTGGATACTTCTTTCACCGTGGAGACCTGCGAGAAAAACAAAGTTTTCCTCACAAACTCATTGTATCACAAGATGAGTAACTGATATACAGCTGGTTATTTTGTGGGTGAAGTATTCCTTCAACAAAGCTTTTCATAAACCATAGAAATAAACCATTTTTTTGTTTTGTTTTCAGACTTAAAACAGACATCAGCCGTGGGAAGCTGAGACATCATTACTTTGGTTACATCAATATGTTTCTTGGGCCATGGAGTAAACTCCACCAACAATCTATACGAATGCATTCGAGCAGAGCAGCCCACACAAGTGTGTTTTATAAAACAGCACTCTTCCCTTAAACACTTTATAATTTCACCATTTGTCAAATTCTCTAGGCAAGTGAAATCTACTGAAGCAACTTGTAGAGCCAGAGAAGATGTTATATAAATGTATTTATAGATATTATGCATTTGCAGTTGCAGGAAGATTGTTTCAGAAAACACTGGCTGTAGAAGAGAACTGAAAATGCTCTCGTCTTTGTACTCTGTAGCCCATACACACACACACACACACACACAGTAAACCCATCCATATTTCCATGTCACTCTAGGTGCGAGTGTTTACCAGGCTATGTGGGCCAACACTGCGAGCAGGACTATAATGACTGTCTGGAGAATAAATGTCAACACGGAGCAGAGTGTGTGGACGCTGTCAACGGCTACACTTGCGTCTGCAAAGAAGGTTTCAGGTGAGAGTCATGGAAATACATCATGGACTCGGCAAATGGCTTGAACAGACACAAACACAGCTACACACACTGCAGGGCCAGACTGAGAGGAGATGCAGATGGCGCTCCATAATCAGACACTTGACTGTCTGGACCCGCCGTGTGCATGTGTGTGTTTGTGTGTGTGTGTGCAGCAGATGCAGCTCCATGTGGTTAATTATAGCAGAGACTGTTGGCATGAGAGGAACAAATTCATCACAAGGGACAGAGAGAAAGAGAGAGTGAGGAAGTCATAGGTATGTAGGAAACAAATAAAGTAGACAGACGGGTGCTGTATGGGTGAAAAGAGGAAATGCAAAGAAAGGTTCAGGAGTTTCAAAGATGAGAGAAGTAGAAAACAATACTGAATGTGTCTGCTGTGTGACACTGATAAAACCCGTCCATTTCCTTCAGGAGTATTACCTTTCCAGCTCCACCAGTGCAATCTCCAAATGTAATGCAAAACACAGAGCAAGCACTAAACAAGTTTCATCAGGATACGGACACAGCAAATCACCTCATTAAAGCTCTATGAATAAGTTATCTTCTGTGTAATCTACTCCTCCCTCAGCGGCCTGTTCTGCGAGAACCCTCCGCCAATGATCTTGCTGCAGACCAGCCCCTGCGACCAATCCGACTGCCAGAACGGCGCCCAGTGCCTGGTGGTTGCTGGGGAGCCCGTCTGCCGCTGCATACCCGGTTTCTACGGCAACAAATGTGACAAGATGGCCACCGTTCACTTCCTGGGTCGGGATGCGTACGTAGAGCTGCCAAGTGCGAAGCTCCGGCCCACGGCGCATATTTCATTACAGGTATGCTCTGCTGACAAGTTTGGGTTTTCAGGGAAATCCTGCACTCATGCAGATATTTTTTGAGAAGTTTCTGTTTTGAAATGAAGAAAAAAAAATCTGTTGTAATGTGTCCTGAACGTTATCTTGTAAAGTATGTCAGCGTGTGGAGGTACGAGAGCCATATTCTGCTGCGCTACATGGAAAACATTTATGGGCTGCTAGAAATAGAGCTGTGAGACGCTCAAATCAAACCTATAGAGTTGCACGACTTAGTGCCGACGAAGCAAAGCAAACATCTGCTGCACCCTCTGTTTCCATGGCACACTGAGCACTCGTGCTTGTGTGCACTTACACACACACTCATTCACACAGACCATACATTTTGGACACCTGAGAGTCATATCCTAATAGAGACATGTTTGCCTCCTTTTTGGAAATGAGAGTGAGTGAGAGAGAAACAAGAAAAGGAGGGCAGTCTAATTGATATTTACCACCTGTTTGGATCTGTGTGTGTTAGTGTGTGTTTGTCTGTGTGTGTGCGTGTGCTTCTGCGTTCCTGCCAGGAGCTTTCAATGTCAGTGCCAAGGCTGTTAAAACTCTACTAAGAGGCCCTGACTCAGAGGCAAGAGAGAGAAAATGAAAAAAAAGAATAAAGGGGCCACAGCACTTCATAAATCACTGGATGGTTTTTCTCTTTCTCTTTAACACTTTTTACTTTTCTTTCCGTCTGCATACCAGTTCTCTCTTCACCCACTTTTCTGTATCTCCCTCTCTCCTTCCAGCCCTTCTCTCTGCGTCTTTTGTTCTCTACATGTCTCCCTCCTTTTCTCTTCTTCGCTCTGCCTCGATCTCTTCCATTCTCCAGCAGCTTGTTAGCAGGTGTTGACTTGGCTATGCTCCATTGAAGCCAGAGTGTTAAGTGCTTGGCCCCTTGGCCCCAGTTCCACTCGCTAGTTAGTTAGCGCTTAGCGGCGCATGCGAGCAAGTGTGACATGTCAAGTGTGTCTGTGTGGGAGGGGGGCGCGGGTGACCTCGTTTAGGGATGTGTGTGGCGGAATTTACATTTTCTCCTCATTTTCATGCAGTCCTTTAGAGGTTTGACGGTGTGACATTGCACCTGGAATCAAAAGTCCATTCTTAATTTTTATTTGGTTTTAGGGCTACATTAGCACTTGCAATCATATGAGACATTCAGAGCGTTGACGTAACAGCAACTATTAGCAACCACTATTTGCTATAGAAAGATGTAGTGGCGTAATGCTGTCCTGAGTAAAGAATGAACTCACGCTCCCTCAGAGTTGTTGTGATAAGCCAGTCCGGGCGCATGTGCATGTTATTGCATGCATGTATCCCACCAGCTAGCTCATCACCGCTACTTGCACTGCACTTAAGGTAAACTAGGTGAGAAATGTCAATCATTATGAAAACCAACCTGAGATACGACTCACTTGGCGTTTCATGTCACCACATTTGAGTGATTTCCGTGGCTTGCTCTTGGATGTGTGCTGCTTACAGACACCTGGTTGCTACCTTTTTCTGAATTCCTGACCTCATCTGCACACTGAGACCACAAATGTCAGACAGGCAGAGTCTCTGCAGATAAACACGCCACCACACAATTTTAGTGGGTCATGAAGTGATGATTGAGAGGGATTATTTCTGTACGAGTGTATACATTGTTTTGTTTTTTTAGAGAGATCCTTCACAGGATACCTTTTACCCTGATTTTGCTTTAATTAACACATTGAGGATTTGTTTTTGTTTAATCATAAAAAGTGTCTCTATTTGTGTGTGAAACTATAATTGTCAGCCAAATGACTAAATTAGGGAATTTAAATAACAGGTCTGTGTGCATTGCCAATCCTTTTGTTTAATCTCACATCTAATATGATCTGATTTTTGTCTGCTCCGTTGCTTCAGTTATTTCAGCAGTTCCTGATGAATGATATACAGTATATCACCTATGAGTACCATCTTAAAATAGTTTTGTCTTAATTTTTTATCCAACCTCTCTGTGTCTTCAGGTGGCTACAGATAAAGACAATGGCATTTTGTTGTATAAGGAGGACCATGACCCCCTGGCACTGGAGCTGTACCAGGGACACATACGACTCATCTATGACATCGCCAACTACCCACCCACCACTGTGTATAGGTAGGTCACACACCTGCACACACACACACAGGAAGTGAACACTTCTCCCTCACTTTCTTACCGTCCACATTAATTAAAGCTCTATGCTGGAATTTTGCTGTACTTAAAAATAGTGTGGTTTTTTACAACCCTGACACATTTGCGAGTCACCCACCAGTTGGGAACTACTGATATAGCGGGGGGGTGTTTTTTGTTTTAGCTGTGAGATTTCGGTTGAGTCTGGTTGCTATGATACAGAATAGCTGCGTAAGAAAAGATGGCGGAACAACCTAGACTACTTGCTCTGGATGAATGGAAGGCTCAAGCACGTAGGGGGAGAGGACGAACCCGACAATCTGTGTGGGTTCAGTATGAAGTTCTCCTCCATTGTTGTTGTTGTTCATTGATGTGACAGTTGGCCTCTGTGGTATTTGTCTCTGCCTTTCTCCACTGTGATTGGGTGGCTGGGTAAAGTGACACAAACAAGCATCTCCAGCGTTAAGAGTCGAATATTTTTCGATTCTCAACAACCAGAGGGAAAAAAGCGGTGGCTTAGCACAGAATTGGCGCTTAGCACCTCGTCATGCAGCTTCCGTTAGTAGTTAGTAAATACGTAATACTCGGTTGCTGTGGTTTAAGGTAGGTTAAGCTCATTAAAGAAATCAAAAAGCACAGAAAAGTATGCTGAAAACACAAAGGAATTCAAACACTGCTCTGGTTCACCATGGACTAAAGATTATAAAAAGCAAACATTCATTCACTCACATTTATTTTAAATCACTTTTTTGTATCCATTGAATAAAGCAACTGTACTTTATAACATTAACAAGCTTCAAGTGTTACAGAGGTTCAAGGTAGTGCGAGGGTACTTAAGAACACAAAAAGTACACACACACACACACCAAACAGCTAAAGGTTTCAAGGACCTGAGGTTTTTATTTAAAGTACTTAAAGGACTTTTCAGTAAGTGCTGATCTGGCCGTGCGCACAGAAATCCACCAGCATTCTTTCTCAAAAACACACACACACACACACCACACACACACACACACACACACAGTAGCAGATCCACGTATGAGCACTTCCCTCTATAAACAAACATGAACTCAGAAAAATTCCTTTACAATCCTGACTAGACGGTCATGTCCCTGAGTGAAACCCAGCAGGTAAACTTCAAACAGAGGAAACAAAAGCCCTCATTCAGAGCTTTAGTCTGTGTTGGCCCCTAGATATTATATGATAAACTACATTCACAGTTTCATAGGAATGGATACGCCGTGGTAAGCTATGGAAACACTGATGGTAATCCAGGAAAAGAACATGATAATGTTTTCAGTAGTTAGTTGTAGGAGAAACCATCTTGGGTTTTAATGCAACATATGCAGATAAATTCCAGAATGTGGTTTCACAACAAGCAACGGACACGAGGTTACAATACAGTGACTGTACAACATTACATATGTGTAATAAGAAAATATAATAACACAAAAGGTTAGCGCACAAAAAATCAATAATTTGTGAATATAATCATTAAAGACTCTGCCAAAACTTTTCCTGGTGTGCTTTTCTCTGTTGTCAAAACTTCAGGTCATTGTATCTTCTGAAAACAAGAGGGAACGAAGAGTTTTGAGTAACACAAGCTAAACTGTGAGTCAAAGCGCAGCCTGGGTATATACCATGATGCCAAGAGTCTGCTGAGGCGGACCCATAACACACCATGTATAATAAATGATAATCCATTTAATGCAGTGACAAACTATGTAAGGTATCATTAAATAATTTGAGGAGTCAGACAGGACTTTTTACATTGCTATAATTTGTCGTCTCTTTCTCCTCCTCTATAGTGGCCATCTCTGTTTAGCTGCATCAGTGTCCTTCGTCTTTCTTTTGGTGGCTCCCTCTTCTCTCTTGCCTCCGTGTTCTGTTCTTTCTCTTCCTTGCTGTATGAGAAACGCTGTCTGAGAAGCAACTTAAAGTCGACATTTTGAAACACTGGCTTGTAAAACATACAGTACTGCACATTTCACAAGTTTGAGCCAAGGATATAATCTGAGTCAGCCTGAAATGTGTCTTTGGACTACTGCTTCGACTTTGTGACATTTCCTTCACCAGTCTGGCGAGTCTGAAAACTAACCTTAGTCTCATTTCCACCGAACAGTCTGGTTCAGTTCAGTTCAGTTCGGTACACATTACAACAGTTACTTTTGCGTTTCCATGGTGACAAATTGTGGTTGGTACCAACAGAACTGTTTCTTACCGTCCCCAATTCTCGTCACCCCTCTGTCAAAGCATTGCTCTGGTGTGCTCTGGCAGCACTAAACCCCTGCTCTTGCCTGACTAGGACTCAATGCTCAAACCCCCTATTTTTTATATCCGATTGAGGGAGATTGTCACTCCAGCTTATTCTCCTTTGTTCTGAAAATGTTGGCATACAACTCCATTCTGTGGATGATAAACGAGGTGCAGACGTTCCTCTGCATCACTGGTGATGAGGAAATACAGCAAAAGCTAGACAGAGTAGTGAGTAACAACAAACCTACCTACCTTTAAGAGTACTGCCCGCAGTGGAAATGCTAAGCAGATCAAGGGTCGAGGTACATGTACGTAAGGGATAGTTTTGGTTCATCTTTACATTGCCTTAAACTTACCATCATTGAAACCTGTCTGTATATGCTAGCATGAGATGCTGCAACAACAGTAGGGGCCCGTAGCCTTGTGGAGAAATATAGAGTGAGCCAGGTGTGTTGTTCTCGGTGGAAGTCAATCCATCTGATGCAGTGTTCTGGTCACTCTTGCATTATGCACCCATGCAACAACTTGCAGAAATGTATTAGACAATGCTATAAATCTTTGCAGCAATTTCCTGCATTATAGGTGCTAGATCTCCTGGAATCGATTAAATTATGTGCAATACCCGCAATCCCTCACTGAAATTCAGGCCCTGGACCACTGAATGTAATAATTCAAACCACTATGAACAGTACCCTACTATTAGTTTTCTTTCTGGTGAATTTAAGCTGTTATAAAAATGTTAATTGAGCTTATAATACACTTTTACAGTGTACCATATAGTATGCAGTGTGATGTACATTGTGTTCTGCCTGATGCCTTACTGACTCTCTCAGAGTCAGGTCAGGCTGAGAGGTGGGCTGAAATAAGTGCAGAGGAGAGGGAAAGGTGTATGACAAAGAGGAAGAGAGAGACAGAAGAGAAGGATTGCCCGGCTTTACGTTGAAGTAGACAGTGAGAGAGGGAGAAAGGGTCCATGTCCATCCTTGTCTGGTGCTGATTGGCTCATATTGATCCTGTCTGCTTCTCTGTCTATACTGTCTGTGGCAGGAGGACAGAGGAAGAGAGATGTGAGAGGGATATATGATAAAATATTCATTGTGTGGAGGTATATTCAGTTTACACGGACAACAGTGTAAACTATACAAAACATTTAATAACATGTAACACACTCAGCAGCAGTGTATCACTATCACATCATTTAAGTAAATACCAATAACCGAAATGAGTACTGGCAGGATGATATGTCACCAGCCTGTAGTGTATGAGGAAGATATAATGCAGTGGAATTAAGCTGTATCGACATTCCTTTAATACTTTATGTCAGAAAAGAGTTTTATTGCATGAGGCAGGGAGTGGGCACTGCTCTGCCAGTCCAAACAGAGCTGATATTTCCAGAGTTTTCTTGCAGCGGTAGATAATGGAAGGTGTTAGACGCGGGTGGAAAAATAACTTCCAACATTTAGTCGGGCATGGAAAGGAAAAGAGAAAAAACAACATGAAAATGACCCAACGATACCACTGGTGTGAGACAGAGGCTACCAATCATCTTGACCAAGGTCTCCTTTTTACGGCAATTACACCAAAGTATGAAAATAAATTTTACAACATTATATAAACACTGAAAATGCTTTTTTGTACCAGTTTTGAATGATCACACCAGTCAGGGTAATAATGCCAACTACAGCCAAAGAAAGGGAGGAGAGGCACAGATGCTAGTGTAATTGAATGAATTAAATAAGTGAGAAAAGATGGAGAGAGGAAGACAGAGAAATGAGAGCAAGAGTTTATTGCTTTCTCATTACTCACTACTTCTTTCTTTGTATTTCAATCAGTGATTTTCTTAGCATGTGACGTCTGGCTTTGTGGTTTTGGCTCTGCGCTGTCCTATTGTCTGTGTGGATAGAGACAAGGTCACAGTAGGGGGGAGGAGGTACTGGTAGCCTTACTGCTTCTGATGATAATATGCAGCCGGTTCATAACAAATTTGACTTAAGGATTAGGACATTACGTCATTATAAATCCTGCAAGTAGCTGTGGGAGAAGAAAATTAAAGCCACAATTTCTTACGTCAAGGGCAAAGACTGTTTATGCATCAGGCATTTCAATCATGATTCATTGCCGTATGTATTGTTTCAGACTTCGCATTAAAAAATCATATGGCCACAGGAAAATGTGCATATATTTTAAATCCCCCTACGTGATTTTGGCTTATTCTGCAGTATTCTATTCATCCAGTGAATATATAGGTTGAGTTTGGCTTTTGATTAGTTAAATATGTGTTAATCAAGTTTACTTCACTGAGGACATTCAGGGGAGAAATGATCAAGTCTTTGCATGCTGGTAACAGTTTAATGCAAGGTGTTAAACCGTTAATGGCTGGCTATATTCCAAAAAGGACATGACCAGCAGACCCATATGGTTTGGTTTATATTAACATTTGGTGTCTGCATGAACATGTTCACACATTTGTCGACACGTATGGTCCACACACACACAGTCTGCTTGGTCATAAATTTCAAGCTGCAAGCAGACGGTCTGCATTGACTCTGCACTCAGTGTGCACCATGTGGACTCTAAAAGTATAGTTTTGGCTTTAGTAGGACAGGACAATAGGACAGTTTCTTCAAGTTTCTCTGCTCTTGGACATGGTGTTAGAATTCACAGATACTGCAAGTGTTGTAATATGAAGACATATTCAGTGATGTTGTTTATTAGATCTGCTAGTTGACTGTTTATGCCACATGTATTTATATAAAATGGACTTTGTTCCAATGTAGAAGTAGAATGACAGCAGAGCAGACATTTGTTTGCCATGGTCATTTGACTAGCTCAAAAGAAGTATGTGACTCTGTTTTGTCTGTCTCTTGATGCTCATCGTGTAGCCTGGGCCTATAATCACATTCATAATTATCAACGTCTGTTTGTCCTGGTCTGTTACCGAGCCAACAGTCAAGACTAAACTGACCTCTTACCAACATCTAACGTTCGAGACATGAATACCAAACATGACCAAAGAGTGTGATTCTCCTGCTGGTCTAGCTTCTCCAGTCAACATCCTATCTGCAAACTAATAAATATTTGATCTTACCTTTAATATTTTTAAGTTAATGTAACTCTACCAATGTTAGTGTCCTGTTCATGTCTCATGTCCTGTAATGCATCACAATTTGTATATACAATACATAATAATGAACCAGTAATTTGTGTATAACCAATGTGATTTGGAAGACTTCAGTCACCTGACTGATTTGCTGACAGGAGTAAAGATGGAGGTAATGTAAAAAGGGAAAGTCTGAGTCCAGGGTGGTGGATGGGTCAAACAAACACAGGACTTTTCCTCAGAAAACCAGTGTATCACTCAAAACCAAGTGAAGTTTTGGGTAATTTTTTAAAGTACATTAAAGAATATTACCTTATTTATTAATCCCAGAGGGAAAACTCAATTTTTTCACTCTGTTGTCATATACACACAGGCCTGATATACACACACATGCACAAACAGGACAAATACATGCATTAAATCAACAGATGTCAGAGCAAGTTTGATGTCTTGCTCAAGGGCACCTTGGCAGTGTCCAGGAGGCAAACTGGCACCTCTCCAGCTACCAGTCCACACTCCATATTTGGTCAGGTCAGGGACTTGAACAAATGGCCCTCTGGTTCAAGCCAAGTCCCTAAAGACTGAGCTACTTCCGCCCCTCATTGTCACTCAGTTGCTTCTTTTTCTAAACCTGACTTGATTTCACTTGGCTATTAGTACCTAACTTACTGACCTACATCGAATACATAGTGTCATTTATGGGGCGCTTATTCATTAGATATCATACAAACCGTCGCATGAGGATATGTTGCCTCGTGATGGCCATTCAAGGTTTTGCATTAATGGACATACTTGTTAGGTTGTTTCTGCAAAAACTCATCTCACTGAGTTTGCGACTTGCTGCAGGTTGATATATACGGACGTTAGCCCACCATAAGAGTCACAGTTCTTTGCAGTGGCAATGGTACACATAAATATGGCTGCTGTTCTGACCACCCTGCTAAGTAGATTTGAGTGGGAATGTTCATTCTACTGTCATCCTATTTCTGTGGGTCCACACTTGCTACAGCACAGTGAGATGTAAAAAGTTACACTGAGTGCATTTACCTCCATATGTAGAGGTTATTTAGTAAGGTGTAGCATTGTGTTGGTGAAGGTGAACTCTGCATTCTGTCTTCATTGACCTTGATAAACTGATGCATATAAACAGCTTAATTATAATAATAATGTGAACCAAGTAGGTGAATTTAGGCCAGAGCACTGGGTCAGCTGTATCGCGGTAACCCTGGAGCTGGTAGAGACCGCGCCCTGCTCAAGGAGACTACAGAGGTCGTTTGGGCAGGAAGACAGTTTTGTGACTGTATTCTTTTGCAGTTTGTCCACTTTCCATTTCTGTGGTGATGTCCTGTTTCCTCACATGAATGAGTAGAAACCACTTATCCCAAATATGACCGTAACCAGAATATGAGCTTGTGTTCGCAATACATGACACACTGTGAAAGGACAAGAGGAAGGGATGGTTAGAGAGGAAGGAATGGAAGAATGAAAGGATGGGGTTAATCTAATTATCTGGCGCAGATGGGGAGGGGTGGAGACTGGGTTGAAAAGGTTGAGTAGGAGAGAGAAGAGGACAGTCAGGGGGACGTATGGATGCACAGAAAGACAGATTGATCCGTTGAGAGGCAGACATAGATAGAGAGATAGCCAGAAAGACAGATGGATGGACTGATGCTGGGCGGAAGGCAGGAGTAAAATAGCAGACAACACGATAAAGAGATAACTGGGCAGAATAGGTTGCCCGCCAGAGGAGAAAACGGGAGGGGTAAAACAGATGGATAGAAGCAGGCGAAATGAAAAGACCACGAGACACGGTTGAACGGCAGGATGGATGAGAGAGGAGTGAGGGATGACAGAGGGATGGAGTGAAAGAGGGGGAAGAACAGAGGGGGAAAAGTAAACCACAGAGTGAGTCAGGGAATTTATCCTTGTCTGGTGTTGTTAACATGACACGGGCCACGCCTGGGAGGAGACAGGCAGACAGACAGAGTGCAAGAAAAACTGAGAGAAGCAGAGAAATAAAGTGTAAAAGAGAGACAGATGAAGACACAGAGGGACAAAGAAAGCGTACAGTAGCTCTGAAAGGAAAGACTGAGTGAGAGATAAGAAAGCTTTAAACTGGAAGACACAAATGGAGACAAGAGAGCAGAAGCAGGAACATGAGAAGAAGTGGCAAAGAAAAAAGAACGATTGAAAGCGAAAGAGTGAAACAGAGATCCATAGAACCAAATCATGTCTGAGCACAATGCTAAGCACTAAGTAAACACTGTCTCTATGTTATGTTTAGCATTAGCAGTCTGGAAGAAGACAAGGCCCAGCTCCAAGCCTGGGGCTCATTTTACCACAAGCCTCTATGTATTCCTTTGTATGTGCCATCTTTTGATTGCATGAGTCTGAGCACTGCGAATGGCCTATCTTATCTGCCCTAATTTGGAAATACATTGTAAACGGACTCAAACCGCATGGTGAGGCAGGCCCAGCAGAACGTCCTGCCACCATTCAACTGATACTGTCCAGAATGGCGTAACTGTTTAACCACCACAATCTGAGCGCAGCAATTTTGGCATAACCCAAACATGGCACTGTCCGCACAGTTACTGTGGTTGTACAACTGAGGGCCAAGGACCGTTGCCAGGCCCTGGGATGTTTCTGAGCAATCCCCGGCTCGGTTATCTTGTGTAAAAACCAGACAGCCAGGAGGGGCACTGTGTTCAAGCCAGTTTTAGACAACGAGCTGAAATGCAGCAGTCGTGGCCAAACCAAGACACACTAATGTAAAACTAATGCTGGTAAAATGGTGCATTAATGAGTCCGAGATTGTTTTTACAGTTAAAATTGGGCTTTGACATTAAGATTTGGTTGAGTGTGAGGTTCCAGTAGTTGGATGTCTAAGAGATCAGGTTAACGGAATACTTTACCCCAAGATGACCATTTGTGTATCAGTTGCCCACCATGTGTTGTGTTGAATTCATGAGGAAAACTGCTTTTCTCGCATGACTCCATGGAGAACGAAGAATTCAAAAACAGCGAACATTCAGTTAAAGTAAAAGGGAACCATATTTATCCATTCATCCATCCATTTTCATCCGCCTACTCGGGGCCAGGTCGTGGGGGAAGCAGGCCAAACAAAGCACCCTAGGTGCCCCTCTCCCCAGCAACGCTTTCCAGCTCCTCTTGGGGGACCCCAAGGCATTCCCAGGCCACATGAGATATCTAATACCTCCAGTGTGTTCTGGGTCTGGCCAGGGACCTCGTGCCAGTTGGACGTGCCCGAAACACCTCCAGCGGGAGGCGCCCAGGAGGCATCCTGATCAGATGCCCAAACCACCTCAACTGACCCCTTTCAGCACGAAGGAGCAGCGGCTCTACTCCGAGCTCCCTCCAGATGTCCGAGCTCCTCACCCTATCTCTAAGGCTGAACCCAGACACCCCGGCGGAGGAAACTCATTTCAGCCGCTTGTATCCATGATCCCATTCTTTTGGTCACTACCCAGAGCTTATGACCATAGGTGAGAGGTGGGACATGTAATAACAGCAAAATGATACCAAAACATCCAATTACAAACTCTTACACAACTCATGCAGTTTAATACAAGTCTAATTTATCCAGTCACGTACCCAGTACTTCCCAAACACGTAGATTTTAGCTAAAGGCTCATTATTCAAAAAGCGTTCGCATCAAGAGTCTCATGCGTGGAGGCGTAGCTGCGTGGGCAAGCCCGTGTGTTTGAACTCTTCTCAGTAGAATACACAAGCACAGCACTTATCCAGTCGTGCTACTTGGATACACAAGCATTTCAAAGACCTCTCCATTTTTTGGATTCTTCGTTCTCCGATGAGGCATGTGAGAAAAACAGTGTTTTCCTCACAAATTCAAGGTAACACAGGGTGAGTAATTGACATATTAATGGTCATTTTGGGGGTGAAGTATTCCTTTAAGTTTGCACTATAAAAGAATGAGGTGTAGCAAGACAAAGAGAAGGCCTGGAGCAGGCATGTGGAGCCTGGTAGACAAGCTTGCAGAAAGGATACAAAGCAAAATTATGCATGGGCTTACATCTATAGGCACACCCACATCTGCCCAGATGACATCTGGACAGGAGCTACATCCTGCAGTGAAACAGAGAAATTGGATTAGAAAATACAGAGAGAAGAAAAGAGGGGGAGAAGAGATTGAGGAGGAGAAGAGGAGAGGAGAAATCTCAGCAGGGCAGACAGAAAGATGCAGTGGTGGAAAACACAGGGAGTGATGGTGAAAATAAAAAACATGCAACATGCATTAAACAGAGAGAGAGCTGAGGATTTGTAGACAGAAGAAGGGGGGACAGAGTGACAGAAAGAGAAATAGGAGAAGGTGTACAAGTCCTTCATTGTGCCCTCATTAGCAACAGATGAAAGCGGTTAAGCATGCCCACTGTTAAATGAACATGTGTGTGTGTAGGAGAGTGTGTGTGTGTGTGTGTGTGTGTGTGTGTGTGTTTGTTGTGTATTAATGTGCTGACCTTTACTAATGCCACACTAATCTCCCATCGGGTCACAGAGAGCACATCTACTGTTATTCATCAGTGAGCAGCAGAGGGAGGGATGCAGGGATGGGTCGCTACATGAAAGGATAAAAGGATGATAAAGGAGGCAATGGAAGCAATAGATGGATGGATGAATGGACAGAAAGGAGACAGAGAAAAGACAGAAGTAGGGTTAGCAGGGATGATGATAGATGGTTGGACAGAAGAAGATGGAAGGGATATAGTGAGGGAAAGGGGACACTGAGGAGCAGGCGCTGTACATTCTGTAAACCAGGGCTGTACCTGAGTAAGTATTATATCAGTCAAATCCGATTTGGCTTTGGACTCTTTGTTCCTTTTTAGCATGTAGTTTAAGAGTTTGAACAGGGTTCAGTGGGAAGTGGCCCTCCAAGCTAATGTGTGCTAACTACGCCAACAACGGATCGGAAGTATGTAAAAACATTTTTTGCCGACACTAGATATCAAACAAAAACCAGAGACTCTGTGAGCTTCACCAAATTCACCCCGTCTAAGAAGAAGGGATAGCAATAACGTTATCTCCGGGCCTGGCAGGGCAAAGCCTCTCTTTCTTCAGGCGGCCCTGGATGTGGGTCTGCAGCTGCCTGAGGAACACTCACCCTGCAGCTACATCAGAGGACTGAAGTACACTGCACACTAAATGAAATGAGGGAGTAAATACTTTAAAATATGTCACCAGACAAACTTTAAACCTTTATGATTTTTTTATAGGCTTAAAGGTTTCAGTCCCTGGCTACAGTGCTTTGTGTGCTGCACAGTTGACACTTTGAGTGTGTGGGAAGCCAGTGAGGGATCGTTTGCTGAAAAAGAGGTCCATGCCCATGCTAAAGAGTTTGGGATCTGAGGGACAGAGTAAAATGAGTTATAGTTCCAAGGATTCTCAGGGGATATAAGCTACATCTTTAATTTGCAGCTTTGATCGGGTCTAAAAGAATTAGGCCTGACTGTGCATGAACCTGCATAATTTCTGCCCAAGCTCGACCTTGAACCACAGCAGCAGTTTTGGCCTAAGCCCAGTTAGAGATCTAAAATTTCACTGTAAAACCTGAAAATCAAAAGTAAATACATTAATATTAGAACATTTATTACAGCTAAAGTCAACTGAAATCTTTTCAGTGTGGTAACATACATTTGTGGCATAATCTCCAACATCTCCAACTGAATGTTCAGCACAGCCCCATATGCCACATATATTAAATAGAGGTTGCATAGTGTTTCTTCTCATTAATAAGAGGCAGGAGTCAGGATGGGTTGATGGCAACATATCCTATACATTATTCATGACATTACACAGACTATATAAAGGTCTGCATTTAAAAAACAAAACAAAAATAAAACACTGGAATATAATGAACCTGACCTGGGGAAATTTTAGAAATTAAAATCTGATCCCAATCCAGCAACTTGGATCAGGCCCAATCACTCCGGCAGAGAATAAAAGCTCTACTTTGAATATGGTGTAATGTACGATAGGACCACTACAAAATTCAACTGAACACTTGTCCAGTATAAAGGTGTTCCTTTTATTTTATTCACTCTAAATACCCACAGTGAATGCCATGTGTCATTGTGTATCCACACTTCATACACACCAACAAATTAATCTTGTTTCTTCTGATGTTTGGCATCTAAAATAAATCAGTCATACAACTTTTACTTGCACTTTTGTAGATAAAGGTCTTACAAAATGATTCCATGCCCAGACTTAGACGAGTATAGTGACTGAATGTCGAACCTGAGTCTGGCTCGTAGAAACCACAAGGCTGTGGTTTAAACAAACAGAAAATCCTTGAACATTATAGGTTTAAAACGCTCAGAGGCAAATCAAACATTCTAATGCCGAAACCTTATAGGCCTGAAACAACGAGCGCTCATTCCTGGAGGTCTGCATCAAAACGCTGCAAATCCACTCCCAAAAAGTACAAATTTCATCTGAACTGGCCGGCCTGGTTTAATAAAAGCTGAAAAAAAGGGAAAGAAAACAGTGAAGGAGCTCGCCGTTCAGCAGCTGCCGTCTCAGCAATGACTAATTGAGGTTACCACGGCAATATGGGACTGGGATGCCTGTCTGCTGAACATCATTTTAATCAGATTGGGCTGCTAAACACACACACATACACTCACAGACACACATACTCACAAATACACACATGCAGACTCACAAACATGCAAATACATACAGACACACATGCGCATATAGTGTGTAAAGACTGCATATGCATGTACACAAACCCAGACAGACGAACGCACACTTTCACCAAAACATCCACGCTCACAAACACACATTGTCAAATACATTCACGCATGTATATACACACAAACACACTCAAACCGCAAATGTGGTTTAGAAACATTGTAAGTAAATGATAGCGGTGCCTAATTAGATTTAACTGTGTAAGTGGATCTGCACATTTGTTTTCAATCCAAATCTTTTTTTCTTTTTTTTCAGTTTGAGATACAGTCAGCGACCTGTAATTACTCCTGGGTTTGTATTTGAATCAGTTATATTGAAGAAAGGCCAGTTTTTGGTTTTTAGGAAGTTATTTCTGAAGTTTATTTTGTGTGTGTATGCGCTCATTCAGGGTGTATTTGACTCTGCACTGACAGGAAATTGACGTCCCTGGTGGGTTTGGTTGAAACACAATGAGAGAAAGAGAAAGAGGCAGTTGAAATCTGCTACGGCTGTGTGTTTGTTTTTTATTGTAATGGGCTGCTTTTTTACTAAGACACAAGGCCAACAACACGGCAGACTTCAAAGAACCTGAAATACACATTTAATTATGCGCTCACACACACGTAAAGTAGAAATGCTCCCCTCATTGCAGTCATCAACATGTATACTTGGGGTTAATGATTGTAAGCATTAATATATTTGTGTATGTATAATACGTAAAATAAAAAATAAACATGGTTCAGTGAGGTTCTGGAGAACATCCACTTGTCAAACACTGATGAGGTCTGATATTGGCAAACATCAAACACACACACACACACACACACTCCCCTGCAGGTCTGGCATCTGATCGGACATTGAAACACTGACCATTAGTCATCTACTGCCACCCGGTGGAGCTTCAGTGGTACACCAGGTTTACCTCTCAGGGTGTGCGTGTGTGTGTCTGTCTGTGTGTAAAATGTGCCTAAATTAGTGTGTTAAGTTCAAACCTGTGTGGAAAAAATCACTTTGAGAGTGTCCTCAGTTGCGCGAGCTGCTTGTTGATTCAACTTTCCAGACACTTGAACAAATTTAAAAGGGGATCAAGTGCTTCTGGAACGAAAGCAGAGAAACCTTAGAAGAGTAAAAGAGGGTGGAAATGGCTGTTGTAAGGCAGGGAAAGAAAGGGAGCAGCAGAGCGAAAAGAGGAGCAGAGAGGAGGAAGATGTAGATGAGGGAGGGGTAGTGGAGAAGGATAGCACATGTATGGAAAGAAGAGAAAAGGCGAAGCGAAAGAGGGAGTAGATAGTGAAGGTAGGGCAGACATAGACAGCGGAGTGAAGATAGAGGGCTAATCTTTCAGGCTAGCAGACCATCATTTTGCTTGGTTGCAGCGGGCCTGTTTGAGACCATTATTAAATTACATGGCTGCTAATGGAAACCATGTATGTGTCTGTGTTGGGTCTACGGTGAAGTAGGAGCTCTTATTTTAGAAACCGCCAGCTAAATGCTGAACTAGATTGATGGAGAATGGTACTTTTTCTTTTGCCATGTTGATTGCATTATTGGCTTTGTTACTCATCTATCCCAGCAATGCATTAATCAAAATATCTGATGTGCAGTTTCTGTTTTCAAAGTGTATAAAGACAGAACAGTTGGACTCTGTAGCTGGACATTGTATGGCTTCAGATTCTTCCGTTTTTTTGTATTGTAACTTTGATCGCTGCATATGAACATAAGCAGAACACATAAAATTAAATTTATTTTTTTGTGATGCAGGTAAACAAATGGTACAATGTAGGGGAACGTTCAAATAAGAAAATGCAAAGTAGGGGCGGCTGTAGTTGTAGAGCCAATTGTCCACTAATCGGACGATCGGCAGATCAGTCTCCAGCTCCTTCATTCTGCATGTTGAAGTATCCTTGGGCAAGATACTGAACCCCAAACTGGTGTGTAAGAGCGTGTAACTATTAAAACAATTATATTAGTTTTGTATTTTTTCATTTTGTGCCAGTTCAGAAGAAACGTGGGTGTAAATCCTTAGAAATATGTTACCAGATAAACTATTTTACAGGTTAAAAGGTTTAAAGCTAAGTATAGTCGCACACCTTCTGGCTGTAGCACTTCCTGCACTGCACAGTTGGTAGTTTAAGTTATAGATATACATACATATTCCACCTTTACAGCCAAGTTAAAAACATGGTTTACTGACAATTACACCTGCACACACTAACCTATGGCTGTGTGACCCATAAACACTGCATGTCTATACGTGCTGAATTCAGGCCATGATGGGGTCAATAAATCAGGCCAACATTAGTTCACATAGTTTTCCTCCCAGCATGACCCTGAACCATGGCAGTAGTTTAGGGGCCGAGCATGATTAAAAAACCCTGAATTTCAACTGTGTGTGAATGGCTAAACGTAACATAAAGTGTACAGCCCAGTTCAGACCAAAGATTTGCAACAAAATTCGTTGAAACAGGCAACTACTTGCAAAGCGCCGTTCTGCAACGTTCTAAAAACCTGCTGGTTCACACCGGTGCAGCTAGATGCTAGAACAGAGCACCTGCCACAACAAGCAAACACCCCATCTGAGGTCATTTTGACTTGACCATTGGACTTCACCAGAAGCTGATTGGTCTATTGAAACAAATGACGTGCTTTGCGTTCTAAACCAGCAGCAGACGATTGGAACAGCTGAGTTGCAGGTGACACCATCAGCCGACCTGAGTGGAGCTCAAACTGGCCAGTTCACACCTCTGACGCTTTCCCTGCAACACTCTAAAATGGTTTCGTCTCATCATGAGTCTTTGGTCTGAACTGGGCTTAAATTGCTTTGAGTGGTTGGAAGCCTTAAAGGGCGCTACATAAATGTGAGCCCATTCCACATCCATTTAGCAAAGTAAATCAATAATTGATAATAATGTCTTGATTATGAATTGTTCATGTTGTAAACTCTACTTACCGCTATACATGAAACATGGAAAACTCCCACCAGTACTGAACCTTAATGCACAGTTGTGTTTCACGATGACACAGCTGGGAAAAATTATGACTTTCATCTTCTTCTTCTTCCTCTCCTCTATCTCCATCCTCTTCTTGTTTTACTTCTTATCATCATAATCTTTGTCTCCATCTTTTTAATCGTGATTATCTCCTCCTCCTTCCATCTCTGCTTAATGTTACTGCATCTGTTCTGTTTTTCTCCCTTTGTACGGTCAGCACTTTCTGTGGAAGTCACACTGGCCCGCCTCCAGAACTCACAACCCTGCCCCATTGGCTGTTAATGTAACATCACTGTAATCTGAACGCTCTATAAACAGCTGTCAATCAGAGCTTACTGGAGGCTCCCGAGCTACTTAGCCAACGAGTGGCTGCAGACAAAGGGATGTATTGTCTTGATGTTTGGCTGTGGGAGTCTGACGCAGACCACCAGCGGAAAGAGTGGCTTCACTTGTTCTTTTGTTTTTTTGATGTTCTGCTTGTTTTCTCCGGGTTCAGGGAAGGAATAACTTGGGTGAGCGGAGGCACAGTCGGCTTTACCACCCCGCCATCTACCTCTTCTTCCCCTCTCCGTCTCTCACTCTCGCTCTCTCTCCCTCTTTCGGCTGTGCCAAACCACTGTCTCTATAGCTGTCTGTCTTCCCTCCAGCAAAAAACCACTTAGTGGGGAATCTCAGACGCACACGTTCACACGCAAACACACACACTTTATTCCCAGGGTCAGACATGGTGCAAAAGGTCACGATCCTTGTTCATCTTTGGCTCCTCTTGAGTGGAAACATTTATATATCAGCTCTGTATTAAGAAAGACCCTTTCTTTAACCCAGCGGTCTACATGGTTGAGTCTGGCCATTAAGTTGTATAAATTAAGTCTCGCCCCGAGGCTTCAGCCCATCTGAATAAGCAGCCTGTGTGCTGCTCAGGGCCCCATTCTGGGCCCCAACCCCCATGTTAGGAAACCATGGCCCAGATCAAGGGCACATTATAATCTCTTCCAAAAGAACACTGTATTGAGGATGTAATCAGTCTGTTTTATGTCTGGGAATAACATTTCAACACAGATTTCCCTAATTTCTTTTTCATTTAGTTTGGTCGATTTGCAAACACAACAAAACAAAGAAAAAAAAATGTTTGGAGTCTGTTTTGTGTCTGGCAGTTCCAATTTGCTCTATCGTGTTTTTTCCTCCCTAATTCTCCTGTCTGGTGTAGAATTCAACAGTAATTTTATCATAATCGGAACCATACTGAAAATCTTTCTTTCCTTTTTTTTTTTTTTTTCTGTGTGTGTGTGTTTGTTACAGCGTGGAGTCGGTGAATGACGGCCTTTTCCACACGGTCGAGCTGTTGATTCAGAACCGTTCGCTAAGCCTGGTGGTGGATAACGGTGCCCCCAAGAGTCTGGGGAAAGCTCGCACGCCAGCCCTCCGTCGACCACAACACCCAACTTTACATAGGAGGTACACACACACACACACACACTTTAACACGCATAATGTACAACAATACACATCCAGAGTCGCATGTCCTGAACATGCAGATGTTACTTTTTTGACTTTTCGTGGTTGGGATCACATGTTTTCCCTGCATGAGTACATACAGTAATAAACCCACAATATGCAAACACACACACATACACACACCCAGTCTCAGCAAGGGATGTGGTGAGGAGATGCAGAACTGTTTTTGCTCAGCTTATCCTCAAGAAAAAGGCAGGACACACCCCTGAGAACAGTCAGCCTTTTTCCCCAAGTACTAGAAAAAAACATGATGTTGCAATAGTGAGAGCTGTGACGCCATACTCTTGCTGGAACATTGTATTTTACTGTAAGAATCCATCGAATGACACCAGAACCGAGGGATGTGTATTAATGAAGCAATCCCCCCTCGATTTCCAATTCCCCCTGCTCTCAACTCTCATTCCTGTTTATGCATATTCTTCTTTGTCTTGCTCTCCTCTGTATCCCAGGCGTACCATCCCAGGTGGTGGCCTCAGGTCTACGACCCGGCCCCGAACGATCCCCTCAGGCTTTTAACGGCTGCATCCACAACGTCCGAATCAACGGGGAGCCTCAAGACCTCAGTTACCGAGCAGCAGGAGGAGCGCGACCGCAAGGGGTCGAGGGCAAGGTAATCACATGGGAATATTAGTTATGGCAAAAGCCTCATCATGTATATACTTTAGTATCTGAGCCTGGCTTTAAAGGAGCTATGCAGCAGCCTTTAAAGCCATACTGAGACGTGTATTACCTCTGATGGTGCTATTACTTGTCATAACCTTGTCTCATAAGTGATATCAGCAAGTTATGTTCAGAGCAGAAAGCAGCAGATGCAGGAGAAATGTTAAATATAGAAGTCGTGCTGCAGAATGTGATGACAATAATGCTGCTTTTTTGGGGCTTTAGACCATTGATCTTCATGTGCAAGATTAATCCAAACAAGCACTACATTTTTATAATATAAGCAACTGTGGAAACATTCTGACTGCCACAATAAAGATTTTTAGATCACAGTTCAGCAAACCTCCCTCATTTTGGAGCTGTATTTACAGTGGACACAATGTTGATGGAGGCTGTAGCGTTCATGCAACATCAAAATGTTTGTCAGGTTACGCCCTCTGCTCTCCACTGTTATTGTTAAAAGACCCTTCAACTCCCCTGACTGTAGTTTCTCCCTTTTTCGTTCTGTCACCAGGGTGAGGGGATTCTTGCAGGGTGTCACTCCTGCAGTGTGTGCGCCCAGGGGGCGTGCAGGGAGGGAGGAGAGACTGGGGTGACGTGTGATTGTCCTCCAGGACGCAGCGGTGCCCTGTGTGACCAGACGACAGCACCCACCGCCTGTCAGAACAGCAGGTAAGCATGTTTAGAAAATCATTACAGGAATACCTCACCCCCAAATGACCATTTGTATAGCAATAATTCACTCCGTGTTACGATTTCAAAACATCCTTTTATAAACTCTCACACAGCAGCACAGTATGGGAGCTGCTGTCTACTGCTGCCTTGATCAGTTAGTTTGATTTTGTGATTGTGTGACTTTGGTGTTTTAAGGGTTAGTTTGGAGTCTGGCCTTGAAGAGAGCATAGATAAGTTTCACTTTTTGTTTGTTCCCCGTCAGAGAGGGTTGTATGTTTGGGGAGTATTGAGCGTACAACTGCATAATGCCACCATAGAGGCATGTGAGAAAGTGTTCTCCATGAATTTACCATAACAGCAGGCATTTGGGGGGTGAAGTATTCCTGCTGCTGCAGTAGTTTCACATTTAAATTGCAAACAGAGAGGTAATGACATCTGCCCTGTTTCACCCATGTCCTCTAACCTGTCCTCCCTCTTTCCTTCCTCTCACTCCAGGTGCGTTCACGGTCTGTGTGTGCCAAAGGGTCAGTCCTACAGCTGCCAGTGCAGTGATGGCTACCAGGGTCAGTACTGCGATCGACGGCAGGAGCCTCCAGCCTGCAGGGGCAGCGCTGCGGACACGGGGAGTGTCGTGTGTCAGAGGCAGGAGAGCCTGTCTGCCACTGTCAGCCAGGGTACACCGGGCCTACCTGTGACACAGGTAAAATGGAGAGAATTAGAAGAGGAGATATTCTGAGATTTGATGAACATTGATGTGAAGCCTATAATGTGTGTATTCTTACGTGCTTTCTCTGTTAACCTCCAGAGCTGACGTGTCAAGGAGAGATGGTGAGGGAGCAGCTGAAGCGCCACCACCCGATGAGAACATGCACGTCCACCAGCAAGATTCCTCGCATGGATTGTCCTCGATCCTGCCAGGCAGCGGCGCCTCCGGGTGTTTGCTGTGGCGTCACCAAGACCAGAAGGAGGAAGGCGGTGTTCCGCTGCACCGACGGCACCTCGTACTCCGAGGAGATGGAAACTGCTCTGGAGTGCGGCTGCTCCAAGTGCCCGTTGTAACAGCACCGCAGTTTGTTAAGTTTGTTTTGCAAACACCCACCGCTGCCATTTTGTGAATTCTACACGTCAAAGAGGCTGTCGCTCTGAGATTCTTCCACATTGATGAGCACCATGTGATTTTTTTTTTTTTTACACGTTCAGTTTGACCGCCGCCAATTTGCTGCCAAGAGAAACCACAAACAAAAACAAAAATGGGACATGTGTGCGTGTTTTTTGACAGAGAGAAAATATATTGTAAGATATAAGTGAGAAAAAACATAGAACTTATTTTTATTATGGATTTTTTTTTCTAAAAGATGATAAAAGGACTGATAAGTTGTGTTTTTTTTTAATATGTTGATTATATAATGTGTTACATAGTAAGGAAAGTTATTTTGTACCTTGTAAGGAAAAAAAATACACAGCAAAATAGATTAACATTCCTTAAAGTATATGAATTTATATGTATGTATAAATCTATATAAATATATACCCTAACCCAATGAATTCTATATTTTCAAAGTGTATTTGCATGATGTTAATGTGAGTGCTGATGTGTGGGAGGCTTTGGACACTGAGAGAGGAGGGCTGAGAGAGAAGAGCTCCCTTGACTCCAGGACAAGGAAAAGGTGGCAGTCTTTTGTTGCCCTCCCTCTCGGAGAGGAGAGCGGGAACTGTACGTGCCTAGCTAACCTGCTTCACTATATAATGGACGTCATCCTCACATGTGAGTTCTTTGAGAAACCATAAAAGACTCTTTCCACAGAGATGATTTAACAGGTTGTTCTAATGTTGTGTTATTCTTTAGTTTGCTGTTGTACACCAGACTTGGAGCCACGTGAGGTTTGACATAAAAATCTAAAAGACATTTGCTGTTTTTTTTTAAAGGGACAGTTCACCCAAAATCAAAAATATGTAGTTTTCCTCTTACCTCTAGTGCTGTTTATACATCTAGATTGTTTTGGTGCAGGTTGCAGAGTGTTGGAGATATCATCCTTAGACATGTCTGCCTTCTCTCCAGTATAACGGAACTAGACGGCACTCGTCTTGGGGTGATCAAAGCGCCAAAATTACTAATTCAAAAGCACTGTCGGTCCATATAACTTGGTGCAGGTGATGGCAGGAAACATCGGACTGATAGTAAATAAGCACATACACATCACACAAGAGGGCAAGAGAAGAAGCAATTCAGCCCTCTTGTGTGCTGTGAATGTGCTTATTTACTATTGCCAAACAAAATACATTTGAAAACTCAACAGCAATGTCTCTTTACAGAAATCATGACCTGGTTACTCAGATAATCCACAGATCTTGTTGTGAGTTTCATATAGGAACTATTTTCTCTCTACCAAACTTGCAAGCATATCACTGCACAGAAGGAAGTGTGTATCTACTTGTGAACAAAAGGCTCGTCGTGCTCATGACTTTGCCAGATGTGAACATTAATGCCGTCTTCCACGGCAGCTAGCTAAGTGATGCTAGGTGAGCTAGCAGTAGATGTAGTTTCCTTCTGTGCTGTGATCCAGTTGGCGGGTGTAGTTCGTTAGAAAGAAATAGTACCTACATAAAACTGCTCACAACAAGGTCTGTGGATTATCTTGAGCAATGATTTCTGTAAAGAAACATTTCTCTACAAAAGAAGGCAGACATCTCTACGGCTGATGTCTCCGCCACTCTGCAACTCACACCAAAACAATCTAGACTGATAAATAGCACTACAGGTAAAAGGAAAAATATGTATTTTGGATTTTGAGGTGAACTTTTTCTTTGAGAATTAAAAATTGTAAATGAGGAATTCACATTCAAATCGAAAGCAGTGAAATCATACTGTAAGTTCAGCACCATGCTGAGTCTTTATCTGTTAGCTGCTGAGATTTGAAATTAGTTTTAATTCAGATACAAAGGGATATCGCTGATGAATCGTGAGTCACCACGCAATCACATAACAAAGAAAGTTAAGAGTAACTTAATGCCAGGTGTGTGGATCACTGCTGACTGTTGCTGTTTGTGGTCAGAAGTGATGCTCTGTGCCAACTCTACAGTGTCCTGACACACCCTGAGGTTTGTTTCTACATCACCACAGCAAAAGCAACTTCTGCTGGTTTAAGTCGCTCTTTAATGGCTGCTAAACATGAGTAGATCTTCTGAGTGGGCGAGGAAGCCATTTTAAATGAAGCCGAAATGCCAAAGTGAAATGTTTTTGCCTTAACAGATAAGTATGTCAACAAACTATTGACTGAAATTGTTGATTTATACAACTTCAAGTGCCTTGGTGTACTTTCATCGGAATTTAAAGATGTTGCTGCAATAGTGCCAACAAATGAATGTTTAATTTACTATCATTTTGGGTGGATATATGGATTTTGGGTATTGTTGTGTCACAGGTGTCTCCATGACAACACAATCAAAATTCTATGGTGGCCTTACTTAAGGACTGTTCTTATTTATCAGAGGAGGGGTGGCTGGGTTGTGACTTAATTTTTTGTTTTGTTTTTTTGACCCTCCCCAAAGCTACAGATATTTGTCCTTGAGCCTCCTTGAGTGACCTGGGGAATTTATACAACCCTGCCTCCACCATAAATTAATTATGCTATTTTGCCTCACGACAAGACGGTTCCTGTTTCGAACCCCAGGAAGGGGAGCCCTTTGTGCAGATTTTGCATGTTTCCCCGTGTCAGTGTGGGTTTCCTCCAGGTACTCCAGCTTCCTCCCACAGTCCAAAGACATGCAGGTTAATTGGTGACTCTAAATTGTCTGTAGGTGTGAATGCTTGTCTGTCTCTATGTGTCAGCCCTGTGATAGTCTGGTGACCTGTCCAGGGTGAACCCTGCCTCTCGCCTGATGTCACTTGTGATAGGCTCCAGCCCTAAGACCCCCAACAGGATAAGCAGTTACAGAAAAATGAATGAATGAATGAAATATCACCATTTTAAGCTCAGATTTGGTTACGTTTTTCCTGACAGAAGCATTTGTCACATGCGATGTGTCCAAAGACCATTGGAAATTTGAAAATATAATAATTTCTGTTCTTGCAGATTCTGGCCATGAAAAATGGTGCATTTTTGGAGATTTTTAAAGAAAACACACCTTTTAAATTCACCTGCATGTTTACTTTTAAACATTTGCGTTAAAATAAATACAAAATACAACCATTTAAATTTCTATGCCCCTCCACTAAGCCAAAATAAAAAGCATAAGTCCCTCCCCAGAGTTTGAAAAGTTATTTGACCACCCCCTCTCCTCTCATAAATGACTAACAGTCCCTTTGTTCCCAAAGAAAATGATGCTTACATTGAATAAATATTCACCCTCCCTCCTGATCAGGTTGTGTGTGCAGGCTGTTTGAAATGTGTGGAAATTCCAAAGCGATTGAAACAATTAAATTGGATATAAAATGGTGACATGGGGCTTTTGGTATGAATTATGTGAATATGTGAAATTGCAGCAACAGCAAGAATCCATTTCCTCTTCCAGTGTTAATGTGTGATGCATTCGGTGTGTAAAGTGATAACATTATAAATACATGTCTGATTGTTCGGTGGATCATAATGTGCATACAAGAAAACATTTCAATGAAGCATTCACCTTGAAAATGTTTACTTGTAAGTTTAAGGTGAAGCTTTTTGTTCATTTGTTCATGTTTAAATGTCCGCACCGACAGTGCGGGCGGCGTACAGTTATAGACCAAAAGACAGCGTGCTCCAGTCTGATCACAGCAAACCTCCACATCAACGACTCAGTTGCTTCTGTAACTCTGTCACTGTTTTGGATAGGTACCACTACACAGCTGAGAAATCAACATCAGTAGGGTTTTAACCGCCTATAGATGACTAACATGATTAAAGTATAGCAAAAGACTATAATGTAACTACTACTGTATTGTTTACTTTATACATTGATGCATTGTTTACAACAGGTGCAAAGTTTTGTCACACTTCTACAGTTTAATTCACAGCTCTAATATTCTGGGTTTGAGACATACCAGTGTTATCTTTGTCCATGTCACAGTTTTCTACACCTCCTTCTGTTTGATCCTCACTCATCCCTTACTCCCCCCGTATCTTTATCCAAAACGTCTCCTCTGCTCCCTCCATTCCCATTTTCACAACAATTTCACCTCCTATCTTGTGCCCACTTCTCTTTGCTGAACTCATCCCCTCTCTCCCACTCTTAAAGGTTCAGTTCTTCATCGTGAAAGGAATCTGTTATGACTTACTGACGATAAAAAAAATAACCATAAAGTCAGTCAGTCTCCATCTCCCATGTCTTAGGTTTAAATAAAACATGAATATGTGAGTGATGATAATTGATACTTATGTTGAATGTTCAAATTAAACTACCATTGAAACTATACTGATCTCCCATGTCTGAGTCTGAAGTTACTGTTTCACTGCAAATCTTAATTTGTGCAACAATATCCTTACATCATTTGACCCAGCAGTTTGGATTGACGACCATATCCAGGTTTGGTATGTTTATAATTTTTCTCACAGCAGGTTGCAAAGCTACCAGAATATCTGGGTAAAATATGACTAATATGTGATACTGTTGTTATTTTCAAGTAATGCTGTTACAGACTGAGTGATGTACCATCAAAACATCCTGCAGCAAATTGCATATATTGACTGAAAGTATTTTTTTTTCGTTTAAAGGCCTTTGATTAATTAATTTCCAAACATTTTTGTCTTTGATTTTTTTCATTGACAAAAAGCTCCATTTTGTTTGTTACGTTGCTTTTCACAAAACAACTAATCGCAGCTACTCATAGAGATAATTTAAACCTGCTTATAAAAACAATTCACTGCTCTAGTTTTTCTATTTTCTTTTCCATTTTTTATTTAACAAAAATATATTTATAGTGGATAAATCAGCCTTATTTTGTCTTTCTAGATACTTTCTAGATATTTGCTGACACATAGGAAACTGGGCACAAGTGGGTTAAAAAAAAAAGGTAAAAACAACTTATGTGAGTTCAGCAAAACTGTCTTGATCCTTATTTTCCTTTGTTCTGCTCTCAGCAACATGATGATAGCAGTGTTGACAAAATCTTATTTATATTAATATGATTTTGACATGATGATATCTGCCAAAATTAAAAACGTAACTATCAAACAAGCATTTAATAAACTCTGATTAAAGCTGCGACCGACATTTTAAATAGTAATTCCCTGTGTGTGTGTGTGTGTGTGTGTGTGTGTGTGTGTGTGTGTGTGTCGCAGCCATGTCAGGAGTTTCCTGAAATGAGTGAAACAGCGCCCCCCTCGCTATAACCGCCTGTAAAGGGCAGTCGGTGTGGTCAAACGTGGTATTGCACTCTTACAGAAGGCCGCCAGGTGACGTTAATTAAAGCTGATCAATGTCAATCAATTAGACGCTGCTGCTAAACTACAGATGGACAAGTCTGAAGAAAAGACGCTGTTAAGTAAGTGATGGAGCTAGACTTTCTCTGACCTCCCGATAAATAATAGAAAGTTTAATTTAACGTATTTACAATGAACCGCGCGGGAGAGTTAGCTTGTTTGCTGCGCAACGGATAAAGTTAGCTAACTTAGCTAACTTGGCTAACAGCACGGACTTCTGTCAACAAACAGTCAGTGTATAATTTGGATTTATACATCTTTAATATTGATACTCCACGAAAGAAAGAAGACAACTCCTCAGAAAACGTGAGTAATTTATACATTCTTTGTAATTTGCGTGCCATGTTTTCCCTGATGCTTATTGTGTTAATATATCTCCTTGTGTTGCTGCTGCTAAGTGTCATATTGTGTTTGCTGTGTGTCAGTGTCACATGGACACAGAGCCTGAGCTGCTTTGAATGTTTGGTTTCTCCAGTGTTGCATTTGCAGGTTGTTCAGTCACCTGTTGTTTGAGAGTTTCTTCTCTCTCTTTGTTTTTAAGCTGCACTGTGAGTCAGGTTATTAAATGAAAGAGGTTAAGACAAAACCTCAAGGCACACCTGTGTTTATATTTGTGCACAATAGCCTCAGTAACAGGGACCGTGTCAAAGTCATTTTAGTTCGGGGGGCACATACATTTCAATTTGATCTGCAGTAAAACCACTGCATCATAACTTATAAATATCAACCCCTTTGAAATGTTTCCCTGTTTTATTGTAAGGAAGTCAATTCTGAAAATGTTCATCCATTAACAAAGTGAAATGAACTGAAAAACGTGCAAATTCAACAGTCACTCAGTCGACTATTCACTTTCATTACATGTGCATTTTAAAAAAAATAATTTTCCACTGAAGTGAAGCTGTTGAAGAAGCAGGTTAAGTCATCTCCTGCTTTATAAGCCATTTACAGTCTGATGTTCAGTCAGTGCCTCAGCAGCAGGGTTCCACCCATATTGCTTTAAGATAAAAGACTGAAACAGATTCTTTTTGCACTAAAGCTGCTGGTTGATGATATTTTGCGCAGTGTGCAATATCTTAAAATACGACCACAGTAAGTACTCATTGTTATATCAGACAGCTGTGTTCTGGTCTGTTGGAAAAGCCTCTGAGGTAGTATTTTACACCAAGTATCTACTCAGTGTTTAAATTGCTCCTGACACATCTCAGCCTTCACATGTGCATCAACATTTGGTGTGCGAAGTCATCCAGAGGGCCTGATTGGGCCCTTTGGCGGGCTGGTTGTGGCCCCCAGGCTGTATCTTTGACACCCTGCTCTATACAGTGTGCTGTCACTCTCATCATGACATTAATGTTTGTTTTTATTTACTAATAACAAAAAAAAAAAATTAACAACCAAGTATTTGTCATGAAATATTTGATAATTATTCAAAAATTAATTTTAAATTCTTTAAAAGTACATCAAAGTACCAATAACTCATCCATTTAAACGGGAAGTAATGTAAGACAATGTAAGATAATGTGATGTGTCACATATTTATAATTCCCACGTGTGAACTGCGACAAATAGGTTCCCTGTGAATGATTTTAAATTATATTAAATTACATTTTTTAGGTAGAGTTTGCCTCTTTTTAGGAAATGGGTGCACACTACATACTGATAGTTAGTCAACTTTTTGTATATTCCCAGTTGAATATTGCAGTAATAATGTGTGGTTATCACAAAATCGCACAGCACACCTGGATTTGCAATTGAGAACCGCTGGATTAGAGTGTGTAAGTCATTTATGTGATACATGCATTTATACTTTATCATGTGACTGCAAGCTTGTTGACCTGTGATATGTTTATATTGAAGTGTAATGCATTTACTTGAGATGAAAAAAATCTGCTCTGTTGTATTAATTAATTAGAAGAATCATCAGAAAAATGACAATTGAATTAACATATCTCATTAATCCAGCAAAAAACTATCAGATTTGAAAACTTGTCACTTGAATCTGAGATAATAACCTTGCTGTTTTAGTAAATTAGGGCAAGATTCCTTTATCTCTCTCCCAAGTCATAATTTTTAGTGGTCAGTCTTTGTAATTATCTGGACCTGTATCACAGTTCAAAATTTTAGTGCTGTACATATTTTTGTACGCTATGAAAATACCTAAGTAAATCATATATCTGATATATGCTTTGTTCATTTTTAATGTAAACATGATGCATCCGTGGTCTTAAAGTTTATTAAACAAATGTTACATGATTTGTTGTATGACACAACAGTGGAACCAGAAATCTGAGTTTATTAACTTTGTTGGTAAAATAACATATTATCCTACTTTATTTCTATAGAAGTCCTTTCTGACTCTTCTGAACCACTGTCCATGAGCAGCCCCCTCACTCTGACATCTCTCCATTTAATGCATGTAGAGGTCCTGATTTTGCATGTATTTCAGGCCTGTGTGTATTTGACAACGGTGTGAAAACATTTGAATTTCCCCTCTGTGGTTAATGTAATATATCATCTCCTTCACTTTAATTACAGTTGTGGTCAGAGACGCAGAGATATTCAGCCACCCGCTACATCTCTCAGTTTTCCTGCTGTAGGTTGTTTTTATCAGCTAACCCAGTATAATCTTAAAATGAGCCCATGTCACTGATAAGCAGGCAGCATCAGTGGACCAAGAAGGTCCTCAAGTCAAATCCTCCTCAGACTATCTGCTTCTCACCAGGAGATGGCAGCAGTGTACAGACAGATGGGGATTGCAAATCCAGAGTATTAAGTAATTACATTCATGCTTTTCTCTCAAACAACTGTTGTAAAAATGTATATTTTAGCATAGATGGGCCAAAGAGAATCTGCACATGCTGCTGGACCAACATAAATATTCACTATCTCACTGTACATGTAATCCAGTTTCAAAGACATTAGTACATGATGAGTGGCTAGAGTTATTTATTATTAAAGTAATTAAAATGCCAATATACAATAATTAAAGCAAACGTAATAATTACACATTTAGCAGAGTGAAATTGATTAGTGAGAATTGTAATTCATGAAGACACCCTGACAACAAAACAAAAGTCTCTGGTCTGCACTGTAAGGTAGGGGTGTCCTGAAATGGGGTCATATTAGATCTTCTTTAGTCATGCTGGGAAAATACTCCCAGTATTTTTATTTTATTTTTATTTTTTTGCAACTGAAGGCTTACATTTGGTCAACTCTGTCAGACACCACAAGCAGTCCTTTTCTGTAAAACATGAAGGAAATGTTTAATGATTTTTGTTGTTTTAAAAACAAGATTATTTAATGAGCTGTATGATTAAAAAGTTGGATATCTTACTGTTCAAGAAATAAATCATATTATAATGCCCACTCACAACTTCTGTTAATAATGTAATTTGTCTTTTTGATAAATAACATGTCACACACATCAGGTGCACCATAGAAACCTTTTATTGAGAAACTCAGTTTATAATCATTGTGAACATTTATTAAATGAACGTAACAGATTTTTATTTATTTATTTTTATTTTTTTGATGGAGTTGACTTCTGACAGTTATGTATACCTACATAATATATATATAGACATAATAATAATAATAATAATGATGATAATAATGATAATAATGATAATAATAATAATATAATATAGCACGTTTAATAACAATCGCAGGTGACCAAAGTGCTGCACAAAATAAGAGACAAATATAATGCAAGATAAAATGTACACAAATATAAAACAGAATAAAACGGTAAGAACAATTTCAAAAGATTATAAAACACTACAATATTGTACCCACTATAAACAACCAAAGGCCAATGCTATCAGTGCATTCTATTAGTTTTGGATTTTAAAAGCTTAAAAACACATTTTAATTCAAAACAAAAGTTGTGAATTCTTGTCTTGACATAATGTGTCTCTCCAAAAACGTAATTAGTGTGTTTGTAAGTTATATTCTCAAGAATTCTCAATTCTCGAATGGTAAAATAAAATGATGATGATGTGATTTTTGCTGGGGTCTGTACCCAACATGCACATTGCCTTATGTCTGGAATATAACTTGTATATAATGGTGGGCTGTGACACTTTTTTACCTTTTATCACTTGTTGTACCTTTAATTTTCGATACTATTTTGATTGATTGTGCCCCCCTTATTTAGTATGTATAATGCTTAGTACATCTGTAGCTGAATGTTTGGAAGTTCATTCTTGGCCTCAGACACTCCCACCTCACAGTCTTCAGTAATCTGTTTGCTCATGTTGCATATGCCTGTATGCTCATACTTAATCCTCTTCATTTCACTTTAGTGCTTTCCACCTCCACTAAAATACATATCTACAGTATGTTTGCCTCACAGGAGTCAGGCTGCATGATCTGAAATGTAACAATGAGTTTGACAGCTTTCCTAAACCAGGGGTAGAGAAAGGCGTAGATCACAGGGTTGAGACAGGAGTTAAAATACATCAGGAAACCCATGAAGGCCTCAGCTGAGGAGCCGATCATTATTTTGCCACCTGTGAGAGCCATACAGTAATATGGACAGTAGCACATCAGAAACACAGCGACAACAATACCCAGAGTCCTGGCTGCTTTCAGCTCAGACCTCTTGGCAGTTAGAGTCAATGAGCGCTGGAGCGTGACAGCCGCGATGTTGGAGCGCATGGCCCGAGCTTGAGACACAGCCACCATGAACACTCTCACGTACAGAATTATGATGATAAATATGGGAATGATAAAATTCAAAACAAGGTCCACATCTCCTGCGATGTCAAACACACATTCTCCGTGGCATGAATTATACCTGCCTGGCTTTTTCAGGTGATCATATAAAATAGCAATGCTGATAATAAGAGAGTAGATCCAACACAGACAAACACAGACTCGGACTCTCTTTAGAGTGACTTTGTTGGGGTAATGCAGAGGGTAGCAGATAGCCACGTAGCGGTCGACTGATATGAGCACCATGCTTTCTGCTGAGGCTGAGACGATGATGAAGGGTAACAAATAATACACAGCACATACGAGGTCACCCAAGAACCAGCAGGTGTCTGCTAAGATGATATCAGCCGGCATCACAACAAGGCCCACGAGAAAGTCTGAGACAGCCAGGCAGAGGAGGAGGAGGTTGGTGGTGGTGTGGAGCTGCCTGCAGTGAGAGAATATAGTCACTATGAATATGAACACTGACAGTATTATCACTAACAGTCTCAGCTGAGTAATAAGTGCAGTGGTTATGGTTAAAACTGCAAGCACTGTTTACACACAAAGGTTAGGATATTCTAACTTCCCTCAGCTATCCTAAATCTTCATCTTATCTTTGTAAATGAAGCAGTAGCAGTATATTAGCATTGCTGAGGTGCGTATCTCTGCCTGAAGTGGGAGATGGAGATGATGACCAGCAGGTTAAGAGCTGTAGTGAGCACAGAGATGAGGGACAGAAAATAGAAGAGCGTAACTCCAGAGTGAGGGCGCGTCGGCTTCCGGCAGGAGCTGTTGAGGAGTTGTGGAAAGCAGAGTTCAGCTTCATCCAGGGTCTCCATCATCTCAGAGGAAGGAGATTAGACGCTGCTGAGCTCTGGCAGCTTTCTCACCAAACTTTGTGTCCTACAGCTGATTTATCTCTTTTCATTCCCCCACCACCCTTGTCTGCTGCCTCTCAGGACCTCTCTTGGATACTGACCTCACCATGGCCTCGCTCCTTGCATCACACTCTTCGATAGCATCTTCTCTTGTCTGTCTCAAGTTCAGATTTGGTTTGATGGTGTTTGGAGTTTATAGTAGGGTACTGCATGGGCCTGAAACGTCAGCCTGAGCCCGAACCCACTGCATTTATTCCAATTTAAGCCTTGCCTCAGGCCCAACACCTTATCTAACCTTACAGCATGAATCTGGCCCAAGCCAGTATGTTGTTATGTCTCTGCATTATGTTTTCAGGTTGTGCATTCGTCCTTCTGTCTATGTGCACGTCCCTTTATACGTCCCATTCTTGTAAATACAATATCACAATAACACTGTAACAGAATCTCTTCAACTTTGGCACAAATGTGAAGTGCTTGGTTTTGGTGGTCATAGATCAAAGATGAAGGTCACTGTGACCTTGTATGTCTCATTCTCTTGGATGTGATATCTCAAGAACACCTTAAAGCTATAGTGCGTAACTTCTGTCGCCCCCCAGCGGATAAGGTGTTATTACAACAAATAAGCCGGCACTTCCATGTACACAGAGTAACACTCGCTTCACACCGTGTACACAACGTTACACAGCGTGGCGAACACCAGGCTGCTAACATTATACTATGTTCATGGCACCATTTCCAAGAAAATAATAAAGTACTAGGTCCAGTACATGTAACAGCAACACATACTACTCGTAATTATAAACCAAGTCACTTACTTATCCAACAGCAGCAAGGCAACATCCGTGTCTGCCCTCAGCCCAATTTCTTCCTTCAGGGCTCTCCACCGACGAAAAGCAACGCCAATACAAATCCTTGTTTGCCTTCTCCGTCGGTCAGTTTCCTTCTTTGCGACAGACCTTCAGCCGAACAGCCAGGCTTTTCTTTGTGGTAGGATCCACTTCTGAACCGTGTCTCGGCCGCTCCTCCGCCATGTTGCTTTCTCTTTCTACCTGCGCTCTACCTCTTGCTATGAGACTCTCCGCTCTTCCTCCCCCTGCCCTTCATTTCCTGTGCGCCAGCGCGGGAATGTCGCCGGTCGACACGCAAACTAAAATGATATATATTAAAAAATACGGCGAGATGTTAGAGGAGCCAATCGGCTTAATCAGCATTGTGTCATCTCCTCTAGTAGTGGCTTGGGTGAAACGGACATTTACGGACATGTAGAAGTTACGCACTATAGCTTTAAGGGAGTTTCTTCAAATTTGGCACAAACGTTTACTTGGACTCAGGGATTAACTGGTTAGATTTTGGTGGTCAGAGGTCAAGGAAATCGTGATCCATCTGCATCCATCTTTTCCTTGGGAACGCAGTATCTAAAAAAACATCATAACTTATGCGGTATGGTTTCAAAATGAGGCTAAATTTTTCTGTGGGTGTCAGATGGTCAGGCTTGTTGTTTAAAGCTGAGCCAGTGCTCCTATCAGCCAGTTAAAGGCATAGTTAGGGTATTTTGAATTAGGGCCGTGTGGGGTATAGAGTTGGGCAGTATCCAAATTTTGCTACCGTTAAACCTTCCGCACATTTTCCCGGGGTATACGGTATTACCGTGACTAATTAAAAATCACTTTGAAGGGCTCAGGGGATGTCGCCAAAATGTCAGCTTGTGTCTATACTGTTTAAAAACACAATAGTAAACATTACATAGCCCTAGGAATACTGAAAAATAACAACAAAACATGTACAACATTAGAACGTTTATTAATAAATACGCAAATGCAGCACTTAACTAAACGGAATGAAACAACAAGAAAAATTGTCTGTGGGCTACAGTTCACTTCCAGTACAGTAATCGACACAAATCAATTAAATTAAAACAGCCCTATAACATCCAGTACACAAGGCAGTAACGAAAATGTGTGCTATACAGCGTATCCTGAGACCGCAACGGGAAATACTGTTCGCTGGTTTATTTTTAGAGCCTACCTTGGTTTGAAAAGTTAACCCTCTCCAAGTCCCAACTGTTCTGTCCGTCAGAACAGGCTACTCCTCATTGAAAATGACATAAAAACAAAGTATAATGAAAACTATAGCAGCATCATATGCTTCAAAACTATTCAAGTTTTTTCGCCAGAAAATCCAGTATGTTTACTTCTTCTGACTGGAGCAGGGCACGTAGTGGATTGACAACTGTGGCCGCGGTGCTAAACACACCTCTCTGATGGAAAGCACGTGGCACAGGTAGGCTAATTTTGGGCAACCCTTAACATCAGAGGAAAACACCTGGCTCCATCACATTTCCACAAGAGAAGGAGGTCTTTGTCTCCCTGAATAACAGGCTTGCGACAACAGGCAGTTATCTCTGCTCCTGCTCGCTCCTGTATGGTGCTGACCGGACCTGCCACCGCATCGGCTCTTCTTTGAAGGACACTGTCTGTCATCTGTTTTTGGGTGCTTAGTGTTGCGCTTCTCGCTCCTCCATTCCGATGGCCACTGGACCTGCTGCTGCTGGCAGAACTGAAGTTGTGTTTTTTTGGGACCAACTCGCTTGATGTGCGGCTTGCCATATTTTCACAGTTGGGAGAAGCAGGCTGGAGACTGACACAGAAGCTAAACGATGTAATGCTGTGGGTGAGGTTCGGCACTAAAAGGTGTTTTACCTATCTAGAAAAAAGTCCCAACCCTCTCATTCAGCCCGTTCAGATGGAGAAGCCAGTAACAACGTCAGTGTTGGCTCTTGTCAAAGCCACCGGACTCCACTGAGAACAACAGTAATTTTAGCTCGCTGAACACAGGAGCAGTGAGTTTACTGCTGCATGTACGAGTTAGTTTGTCTTTTTGTGTGACTTTGTTCAATCTGAACTAATCCTTTTCTAAACACCAAAGTCACACAATAACACAAACTAATCAATTGTTTGAAGCAGTGGTAGTCCTTTATTTAGGAATGTTTGCAAATCATCTCTACCATGAGAGATCCTTGAGCATGCAGTCATGAATGTGCACACAAAATATGAGGCTGAGCATTCCAGGTGTATTCAAGGTAAACTGTGAGTCCTCCAGGCTTGGTGGAGATAATGATTTGTAGTCTAGATTCTGACTCAGAGACCCTCTTTATCGCCTCAAGAAGCAGCACATGCCTATAGTAAAGGCCCTCTTCATGGTAGCTGATATTTGCTTCAGTGGTGCATAGTCTTTAACTGGGCTTCTTGTGTTCTGAGGCTACCCGCATTTTGCCCAGTAGATAATCCAGCCATGAACTTTTGCATTTTATATCTCATAATCACAGGGTGGTTACAGGTCTGATAACTCTGAGGTGCTGTTTGTCCTGCTCAAAACATGCAAACATTTCATTATATTGTGAAACGTCAAGACAATCTTCTGCACACATCTGACTGTCATCAGTTATACTGTCATAGAAACCTTGGGTCCTTTTCATTATGCTAATTACGGGGTGGGGCTTCACTATCTGTTAACTGTTTTTTTGTTTTTTTTTTCCCTTTCTGTGCGTCACAGTGTCTCAGTCTGGGTCCCCTCTCTAAATTTAGAGCTTTCTGCAGGTCTATAACGTAGCACAGAAGTCTTCTTCATTTCTTCAGATCATTTTTTTCCCCTCAGCAGCAGTTTGTGGAGTTATTAGTTATTTAGTCAGTCGATCCGAGCTGATCAGGTCAGATCAATGACCGATAATTGCAGCTACTGCAGAGGAACTTTTAGGACCTAAGCGCAATGAACGGTTAAGTTCCACTTTCACTGCATCTGATGTTCTGTTGCTCTCTCTGTGCGCAGAGCACGTTCTGTGCTCTGAGTATGGAGCAATGAATAACCATAAAAATAAAAACAATAAAAACAAAACCTCAGCGACCCTGATATGAAACCTGTGTGTGTCTGGATACCATAACTTTACAGGTCATGGCAAACTTGTCCTCAACTTCATAATTTCTTTACTTTTGATTTATTCTTAAGCAATGATTGCATCATAAGTTGATGTGAGGAGATTGAATCATGTTTTTATTTTGGAGCTTTTATTTTCTAACACCTCTGATTGCAGTGGTGCAGCAGAGGTTCAGATGTCATCATCAGGTGTGAAAATGCTCTTTAATCAGAGACATACTGAGCCATTAAGAGCAGCTAATGACCTACACAAAGAGTGCTGTTCAGTGCCCAGAGACAAATTAAATGTGAGAGGTTTTAATGACGTGTGTGTGTGTGTGTGTGTGTGTGTGTGTGTTTTGTGGAACTACTGTTTGCAGCACACAAGACAGATAGGTAATGTACAGTAAATTGGTATCTCCATAGCAAAACAGACACTGATCTGCAAGGCCAAAAGTATGTGGACACCCCTGTTCAACTCTGTCCATAATTTGAGTTACGCTGTTTAGATCCATTGAAGGTAGATCTTAATGCCACAGCATACACTTAAATTTTAAACTAGAAAAGTGCACACAGTAGAGTGCAGATTACCATCACTTGGTCAAATCCATAGGCCTCATCCACATTACTGATATCAGGTAAAAATCATTCAGTAGTCTTTTTGTTTGATTTATATGGGGAAATGGCTCCAGGTTGAAAAATGCCAAAGTTATCCTTTAACTGCCAGGGTCAACATGGGAGATAAAAGGTGGTTCATGCAACCTCAGTGTTATATCCATGACTGCAGAAAAACAAAACTACATCACTTGAACATTCAAAAGCATTTTTTTAAAATGTATTTTTCTATAACTGGGTCCTTGGGGGATCAAACCGCACACCCTGTGGGTTTACAGTTTATGTAATTTCAAGTCTTGCAACGATGCCCTTTTCTGGAGCCATTTACAGCCATTCTGTCCAAAGCCTTAATAATATGAACTGTGTGTTGTGTTTTTGAACTAATCTCAAAATGAACGCTTTTGTAAAAAAAAAAAAAAAAGTAGTTTTTTTGCGATCAACATGGCTTTTCTAAAGTTTGGATTAGATTTTTACTTTTTTTTTTTCATTTAGACTATCTGGAGGGGCATTACCGCATAACATGATATCAAGTACCAATGGAGTTTTAAGAAGGTCCATCAAGGTTAAAATGACAGTAAGCCCATGGTTTAAAACATTGCTTTTTATATAATATGATTTTGATATAATATGATTGTCAGTGACGACTTCTCTGACCTAGGGATCTGGTCTGCATGTCTTCAATTGAATGCTTTCATCAAATGAGATGTCGAAAACGATGCTGCTTGTCCTGTCGTGTGTGCAGGTTTGACCCACTTGGTCAAACACCAGAGGATGTGTTGTTGCTAATGCTTTATTTGCAGTTGTTTCTCAAAACAGTTGAGGCACCTTTTTCCCCTTTTTGACAAACTTAACATGCTTGCAATATGAAGTCCCGTCCCACTGTGTTGCTGTGCCAAGAAATCAAAGTTCAAAACAAATCCTATAAATGATTCAGCAGTTTGCAGAGACTTCACTGTCACTGGGTTCGCGATACAGGTAAATATACCTTTCATAACACATCATGTTTAAGAGAAACCTGTTGACAGAAAACGTCTATTAATTCTTATTCTGTTTCAGCTGCAAGGATTATACAGAAGTAAGGAAGAAAAACTGTTCAACATTACACTTTCAAGGTCTGTTTTGAGTTCTTCTCTATTATCCAGCTGTTTGAGAGTTTATAGATACAGGGTAATTAGCCTCTGGCTGTGTTGTATTTTGGTTTCACAGATTTTTCTGTTTTTTTTTTTTTTTTTTTTTTTTTTTACAATTTTGTGAAGTTATTGTCTTGTGAGCACGATATATTTTTTAAAGCTTAAACATTGAGAAAGATGCATATTATGTTTTGCATACAAAGAAGTTTGTAAACCGACAAGCTCGTCACAGTATGAGTATCCACTTATACCCACAGCCTCATAAAATGTACACACTTGCATTTGAAAAAAATAATGATAGCTCTCATGTTGCAAAGCTCTTTGTTGGCATAAATTCTCTGACAGAGCATTTTCCCACATTTTCTCAGCAGGGAAACATGAGGGTCCACTTTGCCTGTCTGCTTCTGATTTCTGCCACTGCACTCTCTCAGGATGCAAACATTCGTCCACGTTACATAAAGTTCATAGAACAGCATATCAATGGGCAGATGAGTGTTACCAGGTGTGACCAGGTGATACAAAGTAAAGGCATTACCCAAACCAACAGCAATCTGTGTAAGGAGACCAATACCTTCATCCGTGCCACCACTAACCATGTCAATGCCATTTGTGGTCAAGCAGGAGAGCCATATGGTGTCATGACCAAAAGCCGCCGACCCTTTGACATTGTTGTCTGTACACTGAGAAACCAAGGGGCCAGGCGCCCCCACTGTCAGTACCGCGGTCAAGCTCGAACCAGGAGAATTGCAATCAAATGTGAGCAAGGCTTTCCTGTGCACTTTGACGGAGACATAGTACACTTTGAAAACTGATTCAAACATCTGCTGTGTGCCTTTGTTTCCTGTTGAATAAAATACATTTGACAGCTTACAGTTGTTTGTCTTTTTTATAGTCGTGTAATAATTGACAGTAAGGTTTGATAAACATTGGAAACAAGATCAATAATAATGTTTATATTGGTCATTGACCTTTTTCCAGAAGCCACTGCTAATTCTCTTTTTTGCAGTAGTGGCTGTAAAGGCCAGTCTCTTTACCAGAGACGTTCAGTCAGTAATGACTAATAAGATCCACATGCATTGTGGTTTTAAAAATGGAAATTAGCCCCCTTTATCTTCTGCATGTAAAATGCACCTGCATGACACGTGGCACACAATACAGAGTCTTTTTGGTGTGACTGTTTAATCTCTTTCTCATATACAAATCTTGCGAGGGAAGCCTGCGATAAAGTAGACTTATGGAGTAAGTTTTTGGATGATGGCTTGTCTTGTAATGATGTTTAAAAGCAGCAGCCAACTCACAGCTGAAGGTCCCTGTCTATTTCTTACAAACAGAAAATGTTGAGTTTTCATCAGCAGTAACTCATCATACAGCTGAAAATGAACATGAAGCAGATACCTGAAAGTACAAACATCAGGAGAGAAACTAAAGTTGAAGCCGCAGAGATTCAGGTCGGAGCTAAAAAAGTGCTGAACTTAACACACAAAGACTTTTAAAAATCTCTTTCTCTTTGGTCTACTGCGAAGACATGAGTTGATTCTTGTAACACACTTGTTTGAGGAGGGAAAGGGAGGTCGTCAAGTCTTGGCCATGGTTGGCAAGATGCACTGCTACCTGCTTGAGGTGGTTGTAGCTGCTACAGAGATGGACCATCTCTGGAGTTGGGCCAGCAGCACACCCAGACTTTACCCATAATTGAAAGTCAACCATGGTCAACAAACATTTAAATAAGCTGAATGAACTTTCTGCCTTCATTCTCTGTTTGTTAAATTTAGTATCTGATTCCCGGCAAAAGGTGGCAGCAATATGTCACAGAACCACTGTAAAAGCACAACGTCCAGAAAGGAACTACCAGAGTCAACAGGGGTATGGAAAGACAAATACTTGTAGTGTTCAATCCAAGCCCCATTATCTAAATGTCTAATGATATTGAAATTACACGAATGTTTACAGCCCACTGGGTCCAAGGCTTCCCCAAAATCAACAACTGAAGCAATCAACAAACATTTTGATAAGTGTGAATGAATCTGCCAGAAGATGGCAGCAGAGTAAAGAAAGAGGGGCTGTTTGTGTGTTAATATTGCATTGACAAAGAGGATACACAGATATTAAAGTCAAAGACACTGAGGCCAAAAAGTAACTACCAGAATCAATGTGAAGATGCTAAGTAGTACATACAAATGTAATCTGCAACTATAAAAACCATCTTACTTTGTAAATTATTGAATAAAGCAGAAGTTATTTTAATAAAGTAAGTATATAATTAATATGTATTTCTCTGTTGTTGGCCCTCTGTGAGTTAAACTGTGCAGCCTGTATGTTCTCCATGAGTATTAAATATTTTACATTTAGTCCCAACTAAAGTGAGTAAGTCCCTTGTCCAGACTTTGTTCTGAACCTTGGGACAGTGAGTGTTTTTATGAAGATGGCAACGTGCTCACACTAACTCAAAACTACAGCTTTACAGTGTTTCAGTTCCAGTCAGATCTTGTCAGCACATTTTCAGCCTAACTCTTCATGATGTAACCTGTCTCATAATTAATATAAAGCTCATTTTCTGTGTTTCAGAATGTCTGTCCTACCTTCTACTCTGAAGGAGGACACAATTTTCAGTTTCCTTTTCTGTTGAAATGAAACGTATTAATTGACATGAAAGGCTGGTTGTGTTGTGTTAAGGTCTGAGGTGCATCAGAAGTGTGTCAGTCTCAGTAATATCACATTTCAGTGGGTTATTTTGTCTCTGTGTACTTTGACAGTGTTTAGGAACATTGAGAAAACTAAAAATGACAACAGACACAACATCATGACACCACATGGAAACATATTTATGGGGTGATATTTATCTGGTCATTTATACCACAGAAAAGAGTAACAGCAGAAGTTTGTCTCCTAGTAACTTGACTTAAAATGAATGGCTATTCAGGTTAAAGTTACCTTCTAGCGAGAGGATTAAAACATTGCTTTTGTTTTTTTCATACCGCACTTCTGTCTTTGCTAATTATATCCATGATTCATGTGTTTTCATGACACACAATGTCAAAACCACACTGCTGGGGTGGTCATGTACCTAGACATTGGTTGAGAACATTTTCACTGTGGTGGTACGCTGCAAACCAACATGATGACAGACCAATCAGATTGTTTTGGAACTTCTCCCTCCCATTTCACTGTTTCCTGCCAAATGAGTCACATTAACATTAATCATCCTGCAGTTCGACCTCAATTAACGGCTGTCTGAAGTGGATTTGCCTTAAAATGCTGATCATATTTTGTGTAGCTCTCGTGCTCACAATCGGGCGTAAGTACGCATAAAAAAATTCACTTTCACTTCTGTTATGTTTCAGTTATTGGCACCGTCTTATGGTAAATGTGTCGTATTCAACTTGTTCTTCAGGATGCACAGACGACCAAGGCTTTGTGACAAAGACTGTTTGTGTTGGAGAGGATGTGACTCTGACATGTAGCCGCCAGTCTGGATTAGGAGGTGTATTATTTTGGATGAGAGTTGTTGCTGGAAACTTCCCTGAAATCTTAGGAGCAACTTATACTTTTAATAGTGCAGTTGTTTATAAGGCTCCTCGCATTACAACCAAACAGGAGCCTGGAACATTTGTTCTACATATTACCCAAACAGAGCTGAGTGATGCTGCATTATACTACTGTCAACAAGTGGTTGAACTAAAGATGACATTTTTGAATAAAACCTTACTGAGAGTCAAAGGTAAGTGAAGCAGTATACACCTCACTGATCGCAAACTTTCACTTTCCAACTTCAGTTTGGAACAATTACTTTGAATAAGCAGTTGAGTACTTACCAAACGTTCTACAAAATACGAAAATATTGTCATTTTCCAGGACCAGAACCTGATATCACTGCCGTCACTGAAGACCTAGCACCTGATCCAGTCCGTCCAGGAGACTCAGTGACTCTGCAGTGTTCAGTCCTCTCTGACTCTGAGAACAAAATATGTCCAGGAGATCACAGCGTGTTCTGGTTCAAAGCTGGATCTCATGAATCTCATCCAAATGTCTTTTATGCTCATGGAAATAGTGTTGAGTGTGAGAAGAGTCCTGAAGCTGGATCTCTACAGAAATATATCTACAGCTTTTCCAAGAACGTCAGCTCCTCTGATGCCGGGACTTATTACTGCGCTGTGGCCACATGTGGAGAGATATTATTTGGAAATGGAACAAAACTAAACATTCAAGGTAACAACCAATTTGCATATTTAGTCTATTAGAAGTCAGTATATGATACGTACAATCTTACCAAGAGGAAGCATTAAAGATTAAAGGCATGCTAAACAAGCATTGGGTGTCACTTCTGTTTACGTTCAACAATGTTATCAAACACAACGGAGCTAGCTCGCCCCTCGCCTCCACCTAATGGAGGCTTATGGTGCCCCATTCAGACTTCCAAAAACACATAATTGAAACTACAAAATATTTCCATACTGCTCATCTGTAGTGATCCAAGTGAACCCCCGACATAAAAAGTTGTTTGGTGCCTCATTGTAGCCTGTAGCTCTAACTGCGTCTCTGGGCACCATGTTCATGTGTGTGCACTTACACGAGACCGTGAGACATGGGCACCGCGTTCGTGTGTGTGCTTGCTTTTGCTGGTGGCAGGGCTCCAGACTACGCCTAATTGGTCGCATTTTGCGACCTATTTTTTTAACTAGGAGCACTGGCGTGACTTACAAATCCACCCCTCTCCCCCTTTTTCTTTCTTTTTTCTTCTTTTTATAATTGCATTTCATGGAGGAGAGGAAGAAAGTGTGTGTGTGTGTGTGCGCCTGTGTGTGTGTGTGTGTGTGTGTGTGTGTGTGTGCGTGTGTGTGTGTGTGTGTGTGTGTGCCTGCCATGTGTGTCTGGATGCGCACTGCGAGGTGGGGGGGCTCCAGTAACCATAACAACGTGCCGCAGTTTTAGTACCTACGTCTGTACTGTACGCGGGGTTAGACAGAGAGGGGTCACAGAGCCGGTGTCGAGTACAAAGTGCTGTGTCGTTTGACCATAAAGTGATGCTATGAAACGAACTATAGATTCGTTTTTCACAAGAAAAAATTATCCAGAAACTCCTGTCGGTCCTGTGCCAGTTTCCCAAACTTCAGATAGTTCAGAGGACGAGTCAGCAATGTCCTGCACACAGCCCCCCATTGATATTATTTTGCGCGACGGACGCTTCATATAATAACCTAACAATACACTATTTATGGTGTTATGTCATTGTGTCATTTCTGTCTCTACATGGTCACGCGTTAACATTTATCCTCTGCTCTCTGTATTGCGCACGGCGGAGTTCCGCCACACACCACACACACACACACACACACACACACACACACACACACAGGTGAGCAGCTCGGGCCGCATTTTCCAGATAAACTTGACCCGTGCCCGGCGCAGCTTAACAGCTGACAAAGTTACTGTCATGGAAAGTGTGTAAATAACAACAGACTGCTGTTACGCACAGACCAACACGCTGCTCGCACAGCAGCGCAGCACGGCACTCGGTGCTGAGCTTGTGTTGCGTTCAGGCGTTGTCACGTAATTAACAACTTCCAGCACTTAAATAGGTCATAGCACAAAACAGCAGCATGTCAAGTGACTTTTTTACTTTTATTATGTTCAATAAAATTGTATGTTCCTAAATCTTGAGACACCTCATATGTAAGCTAGACAGACATTTCACCTTGTCATTACTGTGCACACATGTAGGCTACTGTATGTACTTAGTCCTAAAGAGCCCTTCTGGTGCCAGTATACATAGAAACATCCCAGCAGGCTGTGCTTTGCAAGCATACAAAAGAGTTTAACACGTGAAAATTTATTTTTCATGTGTGTGCTTCACCTCTGCTGCTACAACTCCATCCTAGGGGAAACACTGCTGTGTGCGTTTTGTGCAGCAGGTGGATGTGGTGGTCTACTGGTAGAGTAGAGAGAGAGTTAAGTAGCGCTGAAGTAGAGTAGAGCAGGGCAGAGAGATGGAAGCAAAATATATTAAACCCGGTGTTAATACAGCAGAACTGGAGAGAGGGGGGAAAATAAATAGAGGTGGGCATGGCTCAAGTAGGGCACAAAATTATAGAGAGAGAATGATACAGTGTGAATAAGATTACATAACATAAAAATAACTGCAGTCTTTGTTATTTGATAGCCACTTAAATTAAACAATTTTTATAGGGCAAGTAAAAACTGATTTCGGGCAAGTGAAAAAAAACCTTAGCGTTGAACCCTGCAGGGCTGTCTGTGTTTATTGCTAAATTATATGTAATACAGTTAATCTTGACAAAATTATGAACATGTTGTGTCGATATAGATAGTGCTCCTAAATTTTGTGCTGGTGCTCCTAAAATTTTCAGTAAGGAGCGCTGGTGCTCCTAGTGGAAAAAGTTAGTCTGGAGCCCTGGGTGGTCTTGCGCTGGCTGGTTGGTGCAGCCTGGACCAAAATGTTTTTGTTGCCATTTGCGGAGCCTGGGCTGCCTACAGAGACCAGACTTTTTCACAGCATATTCAGAGGACATGTAGCTAGTGGATCATGAGGAAAAAGTTTGCTGTGTGTGACAAACACTTTTCAAGCTTAGGAAGACTTTGAGAGCCTTTAATGCCACACTTTTAACCCTTGTTAACTTTGCGATTTGTTTTTGCTCTTAATATTTCAGCCTCCAACATGTCGTTTGGTGATTATCAGACAGTCAAAACACTTCTGTGTCTGGCTATAAGTTTGTTTGTTATAGCCCTACTGATTTTCACCATCAAGACAAAGAAGTGCAGTTGTTGTAATGGTAAAACTCACTTCATTCTATCATTCATTTTCAAAATAAAATGAAATCCTGTGAATACTTACATGCTGCATGTTATTCATGGTTTGTCCCATTATAATCCAGCTGCTCCTGTCCTGCAAACAAATGCTGCAACAACCACAGATGATCAGCAAAGTCAGCAGGTAAGTCATATTAAAGTTTCTGGGTTTTTTTTTTTTGTTTTTTGTTTTTTTGTACATTTCTGTTGACAGCTCTCATCTGATAATGCTTTGCCTTCTATTTCTACAGGCAGATGAAGACTCATTGGTTTATTCGGTGCCAAACTTCACCAGAGTGAATCAGAGTGGCAGGAGTGAAAATAAAGATGCCACTGCAGTTGAGGAAGAGAGCATCTACACTGATGTCAGGGTCTTAAACAAGGAACAGCGACACGTACACTAGGGGTGGGGGAAAAAAGTCGATTCTCAGATGCATCACAATGCAGATGTGGATGATTCTGCATCAATTCACAAATTTCAATTGATTATCTGATTGATTATGTGATGTTAATGGAATGAAAGAGGCAGAGCTCCACCACAAGAGCAGTGCAGGAGCCAGACAGTCTACAATGCAGACACGCTAGAGTTAATGTGCAATTAGCCTTCACAGAAGGCAGTGGTTGCAAGTTTGTTTAATGTCTAAATAATTATATTTGTGAGGCAAATGTGAAGTATATTGTGAATTCTTTCTAAATCATCACTCAGAGCGGTAATGGAGCAGAGCAGCGATCAGCATGTAAACAAACGAGACTTGCTGACAAACACATGCTGCAGCATTGCACATATAAAACTCCTCCGTCCAGCCCCCTCAGCATCTTGGCTTTTCCTGGAGTTAATGTGCAGCGGAGAGGCTGCTCTCTGCCGCTAGAGATTTTAAAACAACACTTGGGAGCAAGCCACTGTCCCCTTATTTTGTTACTCTGTTACTCTCATACAGGCAGGAGACTGTAAGGTGTTTTCATATTAATTCATTCTTGAATTAATTAAGTAATTACCTAATGCTGATAACTTTTTAAAATAAAAAGGTTGCAGACCATTTACCATTCAATAGTACGTAGTAATTTCATATTTCTGATGAAATATTACAGTTTGTAAACAATAGACACTCAGCCAGCATAAATACAGTAGTGTGGATACAATCCAAATGTCACTCTCTGTTATAAAAGTGCCAGTGTATTTTGACTTCTATTAAGTTAATTGAAAAGAGACCTGGCCAAAAACCAGACTGTATGTAAGCGAATTAATCTTTTTAATTATGGTTCACATTCAATACAGTATGCTGTGTTTTAGCAAAGCAGAAAGTAGTCACACGTTGAGGACAACAACAAGTCCTAACTGATGTTTGTTAAATCCTTGAATTGTCCTCCATGTGGAAGATAATAGCAGCATGTTATATGGCAAATGTTTTCTCTTACAGCACATGTAGACCAGATCTTTATATCTTTTGACTTTTATTTTATTTCTGTTTTATCTTATAGTTTAGATCAATGTTGATATAAAGTATCTATGATAGGCCTCCTGGTGTTTTGTTTTTTTTGTCAAGGTCAGTGTTAAATGTGAGTAAAAACTTTAAGCTAATAAGTGGAAAATTTTTATTAAAGCTTCCTCTGTTACAAAAAGCAAAATGAGAACATTCTTGGACGCATAACTAACAAACAGGATTAAAGAATCAAGTTATAGTGTATAGAGCTACAGTCTCAAGTCTTTCAGTAGATTGTATGTAGAGTATGAAGTTCAATCAAGGATATATGATGAAAGTAAATACACATTAATGCATCAGAAGTTAGAATTTAAGGATATAATGTGAAGCATATTTTTGAAAATGTGCAATTCTGCATTTTCTTTGACCTACGTGCAGTTTTGAATGCAGGGCTTTTACTTGTAAGAGAATATTTTAACACTGTGGTCTTGTGGTGTTAGTGAACTTCCTCCTCTACTGCACACTGCCACTATAATTTCTACAATAGCCAAAGGGGCTTTCACACCAAATCTGTTTTGTATGGTTTAATCGAACTCAGGTGTGTCAATTGATTTCTCATTCCTAAACCACAAAAGAGGCCAGTTCATACTGCCTGAAAAAGTGACTCATATTTTCCTCAAGTCCCCTAACGTCAGGACGACGTGCCCAACAAGTCCTCTAATCTAAACCATAGAAAGGTAATGTGTCAGTCAGACTGACACATTACCTTTCTTGGCCATTGGCTTTAGTCTTTGCAGAGTGTTCATGTGCAACTGTGTGTGAGTGGGCCTGGGTTTTTTTGACTTTGAGATTAAGGTTGTGGTCATAGCGTCAAGACATCAGGGCTCTGACCACTTTTTTGTACTGTCATTCTCCGTGATCCAGCCGATTACTGTCGTGCAGTCAGTAAACTTGATGGTGTTGAAGCTGTGGATGGCTACGCAGTTGTGCCTAAACAGGGAGTTTAATATTAGGGAATGATTATGGTTCATAGAAACAGACATTGACTGCTGGGAGGAAACAGGAAGCAAACAGTGCTGTCCTGTGTCAAAATCAATTTGTATAGCCAACCTTCCCCCCAGATTGATCACTATTACATCTGCTACAACTACAACATACTGCTTCTCCTGCCGCCTCCAAGAGCTGGCAGTCACGATTCAATGATACAACCACATGATGTTGCTTGTCAGAAAATTGTTAATACAGCAGGATTATATTTCATAGTGGGCACCGGAACCACCCGCCCACTTGTAGGGTACCTTTAACATGTAGTTTCCCACACATTGACATACGCAGTCTACTCAGTGAGTGAGCAAGAGATTAACACTAACGTTACCGACACAACACCACCATAAAACTCCGATTAGCCTACCACATGCATTTCAAAAGCAAGCCAACAGACCTGATGACAACAGCCAGCAAAATAATAGAATACTATAGTGAACACTGAATATAGCCCAGAGAAACTTACAGCCATTTAGTAGACAAGAGATCTCCTCATTTTGCAGCAGCATCACAGCAACATCAACAATTAGGTATAGAAAATATAAAGTAACAATATGTAACTTGAATCCCAAACCAAGCTGCTATAATAAACAATAAAAGAGCCAGATGAGAAAATTAAGTAGTATTCCTACCTTTTCACACTGCCAATGTCATCCTGAGATACTGAGGTACCACATACTGAGGATATTTGCTCCTGAAACAAGACATCAAAGTTTTCTGAGCTTGCACAACAGTCATTGATGAGGGTAGCTGCAGCAGTAGATTCCTCCCGGAGCTCATTGCTTTGCAAAGCGGGTGGATCCTGGACATGTAGCTGGCTGCTAGCCTCTGTCATTGTAACATTAATGCAAGTAACGTTAGCAGACTTGGTGCTCGTACTGCTGCTCTCTGCATATTCTTCTCTGCTGAGGTTTGTTGGCTTTCTTATTTCACAAGCCTGAAAAAATGCTCAGTTGTTTTTGTTTGCTCATTTCTAACCACTTTTGCTTGCTAACAGACAAGATAAGTAACACAATATTGCTCGCATTACAATTGAGGAGCAGAAATGTTTATCATACTCTGATCTCTGGCCCACGACGTGCACCAAATGTATTTGTGTCATAGTGGACACAGGCAGAAAATGCATCTCAGGCACATTCATCAGTAAAAAAGAACCCAAAGACACAATCTGCTGCTTTTGTCACAATTTTATTTTCAAGATGGGATGATAAATCATTGAAAATAATGTATGCACAGTGTGTATAGGCTTACGACTGCCGGCGCCACCGATACAGAGACAGTACTTTAACATTTGTCTGATGCAGTGTCCTGCTGTGGTCCAGTTCATCTGGGCTGCTGAGAACAGAGGCATTTTAGCTCAGGTGCAGATGAAGCAACCACACTAAGACAGTTTGAAAAGGAACCTGTCAGTCAACATCTAAGAGAGGCCTAATGCTGTTTGTGTGTTGAGGGTTATAGATGGTTCAACCACAGAACTGTCTGTCATTGGATGTGCGACACCTTTGACACGAAAGCTAGTTGTGTAATGTATCTGCTGGTCACATTTATCGGCTCAGTTCTCAGAAAACAAAACTGAAAACAGAGGTGCATTTTTCCTGTTACCTACTTCATGCATACAGCCATTTCCTGAAAGTGGGTTAAGACCACTCTTTGCATTTGAGAGCGTTACCACAAGATTTCTCCACAGAGCCCTCGCCGACAGAGCCCCAGATAATGCAGTGACATCACCAAACTTGGAGACGACACATCGTAAAGGCATGAATATTCTTCCCAGTGTTGAATCAGATCTGCCTCCAGGGCCTGGGTCCAAACACAACGTGCTCCCCGTGATCCTGTGGATGCCGCCATTGTTGTTGGTGCTTGCCGGCTTGTCAGTGATGTCAGATCTTTTGAGAGAAACTGCGTGCTGACATGGGATGTATCCCCCGTCTCATTGGCTGATGCTCTTTTGTCAATCGTGTCACCCTTCTCCAGTTTTCTAGCATGCCAGATATCCAGTCCCACGAGGGGGCGACTTGCTCGTAGGCTTGTGCAAACATGAGGTCTCTTCGTGGCAGACTTATCTGTCGACTCCTCTCTGACCCAAGGTGGCTCTCAAGATCCTCTGCGATGTCAAAATCACGGTGAAAATCGTGTAATGTGAAGTACTTTATGCAGATGTGCCTTAAACTTGCATTCTTTCTTATCACCAGCAGGGGGCGACTCCACTAGTTGCAAAAAGATATCCGATTGTATGGAAGTCTGTGAGAAAGACCCTACTTTTCACTTGATTTATTTACACAGTGAACACTGTTTATGGTCTCAAATGGTAGTTCTAAGTCTTCACCAATACAGCATAATGTACATTTTACACTAGCCTGATTAGGCTACGAGTTGTTTTGATTTTAGCAAAAGCTAGCCTGTCTCTCCCCTGGCACCGCTGCTATAAAATCTCCCCATACACTCTTTCTACGTAAGGCAGCCAGGGTTGGGACAAGCAAGGATTTTATATAGAGCACCCCCAGATATATGGGTGCTCTGATAGACTGGCCACCAGTCTTTATTGGCAGATTGCCGTTCTCAAAGGTTTGACAGCTGATCATTAACTCTTTTGGACGATGCTACTTTGTAGACAATAAATCTGTGTTGACATCAGAAGCAGGAGAGCTTGTCCATGTTGGCTGTAGGCAGCTTGTGGCTGGATCTAACTGCTGACAGAGGTTGCACTTAGTAATAGCCTATTATGACGCATTTAAGCTGTCTTCAGTAAAAATGAGCATTGAGCAAAGGTAAATTGTAAGGGTCATATGATGTGTTCAAATGTAATCTTGTGAAATGTATGGAGGACAAATACGTTGATGTTTTCACAGCAATATAAAAAATTTTTGAGAAGAAATTCTGATATATATTTCATGTTGTGAAAAGGCTTTTGAAGCAGTATAGACCAAACAGCAGTTGCAAAGTTAATTAGCTATAGTGTAGGTTAACACTATAGTCTTGGGCCCAACTCTGCACTCACTTGCCTTTATTTGCTTTAGTGGCCTGAACTCATGTCCTCCTTACTTTATTTTTGTAGCAGCGAGATTACAGTAATTCTAGAGAGTGTTTTGCAACCTTGGTTTAAATTGGCCATAGGTGTGAGAGTGTCAGTTGTTGTTTGTCTTAGTGTGTCAGCCCTGTGATAGTGGAAACATTATAGAAACTAACTTTGGTGTAGAAATAGCCGGAAACAGCTACGAAAAATACTTCACCACCTAACTGCTCATTTTTTTCTGCATTGCTGTCTTCTATTCAAAGTGACCACAAAACCTCAGAAGTCATGAAGTTGCATAAGAGCATTGTGACAGGAAATGTACTTTTGAAACCTCCTACTGTGACAGTCTGACCCATCACCACCATCTCATATCACTTTATATCATCACCTTTACTATTTGAAAAACCTACGAAGATCCTAACAAGAGACATGAGGATGATCCTCTCATGGATTACACTGCTTCTTTTCCATCAGGGATGTAAGTGCTATCTACTTCTGTCCAAACAATGTATTATTTGAGTGTTTTGTAGGGGGAAAACTTTGTTTCAAGTATTTTTTTTACCTATCTGTAGTAAGCTAATTCTGGCCACCTTTCTCTAAACAGTTGTATGTAATGAAACAAATCAACTTTATATTTCTAGCAGTAGTTACAGAAATAAATGTGTGTATAAAAGCATATGGATCATGTTTATTAATGTTTTCCGCTCTGCCTTTTAATTCAGATGCACTGATTCCAGTGACCACAGTTCAGCTTGGCGAACCTGTGACCTTCACATGCATTTACCATGATTCTGAGCATAGGAACTCACGAACCAAGTGGTACAAACAGAGTATTGGTGATACGCTTACATTAATGTCTACGCTGCTGAAAGGCACTGCAGTTCCTACGTTTGAACAAGGGTTTCCACCCTCGCGATTTCATGTAAACCATACCACAACCATGAGCACTCTGACCATTTTAAAGACGATCCAAGAAGATGAGGCAGCGTATCACTGTGCTGTCAGTAGCTGGAGTAAGGATGAGTGGAGGGGCACGTATTTGTCTTTAAAAGGTAATGAATGTCTGTTTTTTCAGTAGTGTGTAGATGTTCCAACTTTGCCTTAACTTAACTTAACTAAAGAATATAGACAACCTTCATACAATTTGCACTATATTTTGTAGGAAACACTCAGAGTATGTCGAGATATACTGTTGTTCAGTGGCCAGCAGTATCTGATCTAGTTCATCCGGGAGACTCCGTCACCCTTCAGTGTTCAGTCCTCTCTGACTCTAAGAAGAAGTCCTGTCCAGGTGAAACCAGCGTGCACTGGTTCGGAGTCAGATCACATAAATCTCACCCAAACATCATCTATAGTGGTGGAAATGGACCTGATGAATGTGACAAGAAACCTGATGCACGTTCGCCTCCAAATAGATGTGTTTATCGCCTCTCCAAGAACGTCAGCTCCTCTGATGCCGGGACTTATTACTGTGCTGTGGCCACATGTGGAGAGATATTATTTGGAAATGGAACAAAACTGGACATTGAAGGTAACTCATCATTCTGTTGACCCAGTTTTCTCTCTTTTTGCCCCTTAAGTGGTTTCACGGTTGGAAAAATCATCTTAGTCCACACTGTTTGACAGCATAATATATTGTATATTGTTATCAGCTTGTTCTAACCTAAGACATGTTGCTGCATGAAATGGAAATGTTGTAGATGTTGAAGGCTTCATTTTACACACATTTCTCTGAAATCAATCCGATCGTTTTAGAAGATATTTGGTTTCTTCCTGTCTTGTTGGAAAGGAAAGGATATACAGTTCCGCAAGTTTGAAGAATGGTTTCCTATACATTGTCAGTTTGATCGGAGTTTAATAAGGAAATTTTGATATTTAAGTATTAATTAGTCTTGATCAGAAGTCCAATAAAACCCAGAATGATCAAATAAATACATGTTCATTAAATTCATATTCATTTACTTTTACTTAATGTAATTATGTGTTCTACTGAATGTTTCAGGAACCAGCTCAGGGTCTGTTTTTGTTTTACTGGAGGACAGAGTAATTCTGCTCCTGCTGTGTGCTGTCCTGGCTATAAGTGTGATCGTTATAGCCGTCCTCGTTTACGTCATCAAGAGCAACAAGTGTGGTTATTGCAATAATGAAGGTAATAGAAGTTACCTCATATCACATATTTGGCAAATGCTAACATGATTAGTGTTGTAGCATAACTGTGATAAATCAGTGCATAATACTTTTTTTTAATTTTTTTAATTTATTTTTTTATCATAGCTGCTGTTTCCCTGCAGCAGTATCTTGCAAAAAGGAATTTAAAGGTAAGATCCACTAAGCAAAAATGTTATGATGCTTCTTTACTGGTATTTGTGTCACTCATATCTCACATGATTTGTGATATATTTCCTCAGAAAGGTGAAGACACATGGGCTTATTCTGCTGTTGTCTTCTCTGTGATAAAAGCTGACGGTGGTGGAACACGGGATTCAAAGGCAGTGGAGAGACAGAGGATCTACGCAGCTGTCAAGGCTTTTGGGTTGGATTAGCAGGTTAACTGGACTGTTTGAGATCACTTCGTACCATATGTGACAGATGTTATTCTGTTGAAAGGAGCTATATGGGACATTCAGATGATTCAGAGGCTTCACCAGGATTGCATACACATCGCTCTTAACACGGAGGTTACATGAGGTGCAAACGATGTTAACTGGGATCAAGCGTCAGCATCCTAATCAGTTAGGTTGCTTTGTTTTTACTGGAATGTTTCAGCTGGCTGTGAGCGGAGCAGCACTGTCATTTTATATTATATGTATATATATTTACTCCTGTCACTTGCTTTGAAAAACTCTGCGAAGGACGATTAGTGACTGATTCGTGAGGTTGAAATATGTAGTTATCTACACAACACCTCATTTAAGTAAAAAAAAAAAAAAAAGTTGCAGCTAGCTAGAGGAACATTGCCTTGAGAGCTTAAAGTTAAATTATTATTGCTAATAAAAACTTACTTACTGTAGGCTATATTCTTTGTTGTTTACTGTAAATTTCACAATATAAAAGTGTGGTTTCTGTCTAAAAAGTACAAAACGAGAAACATAGCAGGTACTCACCCATTTTTTTTTTTTTTTAGTGGTTACAGCTCCAGTTAAGCGCACAGCTGATAGGTAGCCTACGTGATTTGTTTACATGTAGCAACAGAAGTTCATATTCAACAGATTTAGAACGGACGGAAAGCGATGCTCACTATGACTATGGCAGAGGAGATGCACGGCCAGGACACTGACCCAGGCAAATGAGCTCAGCAAGACGATCTGTCAGTATTTTAAAAGTAATTCAAAGTATTCATAATATGTAACTTAGTTTGAGTAATCTTATACCATACAAATTACATTTTTTTTTGGGCATGTATTAATAATCTGTAGTGGAAAAGATTTCACATGTAACCCTCCAAACATTGCCAGTGCAGAGCAACAGCGATAAGCGAGCCAGTGGGATAAACACCAGGTTATATTAAGTCTCATAAGACTTACTTTTAACATGAACATTTTTAAAATCAAAGCTCTGCTAAGTGATTCAAAATATAATCTGGGGATGTGATGTGGTTATGTGATTTAAGTCTCAGCAGGAAACTGCTGTTGTTTTCATTGTTTCCAATAAAAGGCAGTTTCAGTGCTGTTTAATGAAATGTATATGACAGGAAATGCTGCTCCAGTCATAGTGAAAGAACAAAAAAGTAAGTTATAGGTCTGTGACCACGCAGAGAGAGCCAGGCAGCGCTTTTCATCAATAAACAAGACCACAAAGCAGAAATCACACTTGGTCTTTTCCTGTGCCACACTGCTGATGTCAGCATGACAATACGTGACAATCACACAACACAATATGTAACAGCCAACCATTATTACTGGTGGTATTAAGTGGGGGGAAATTATCATTAATTCAATTTACACTCATTCAATGTGGCAGAATAGCCTGTAGGGGGCATTAGAAGAACTTGGTGGTGTTGTTTTATTTTCTTCAGAATTAGTCTATTTTCATGTGTGATTTTTCAAGAATGAATTTATTCCCCTCATTCCTTTAAAATACATAAGTGCACCATATCACCATGTTTTGATAATAAAATAATCATTTCATATGTTTCACACACACTCACACTCTCTCTCTCTCTCTCTCTCTCTCTCACACACACACACACACACACACACACACACACACACACCTCAACACCATTTCTTTGTAGTCACAATGCATCTTATTGTGGTTTTTCTGTGTCTTTGGAGTTGCTTTGCATTTCTTTGTGGTTATTTTGAGGCTCTTAATGGCCAGTATGTGGTAAGTTGGTTATTTTGTTTACACTTTGAGCCACCTGTGCCCAGTAGATCTATTCAGTAATCCTTCCATGCCCTACACCCAAAATTAAGTGCGAGGTCCCCTTTATAAAGATCATTTTTAAAATAACTTTCGATTCACGATGCACCTCTGAGAAGACAATATGAACATTTTTGTAAACAAAACAGCATTAGAACAAAGGTTTACACTCTAGACAGCACTGTGATATACTTCTGTGGTACTGTGGCCTTCAACACATTAACAAACCAACTGACTAGGTGGTTTTAGTCATTATACTTTATTTTCAGAGCTTTGGATTAATTTTGCTCACTCCAGGAACTCTTGTTTTCTGTATCATATTATGTAATTTGTTGATAATTTATCCACTGGAATTTTACAATGTACAGTGATTTAGTAGTGATGCTCAACTCTTGACCTGTAGGCCAAATCTGGCCCCCTGACCATAGTCTAATTCTCACTAAAAAAAATTTGTACGTTTAATGTAAATAGGGTGCAAGAGTGCATAAAAAGCATAAATATAGAGCTTGATATACAGTGTAAGTGCCAAAGGATGACTACTTGGACCTCCCAACAGAAATCCAGGCTAATTATTTATAAATATTGTTTGTTTGTGTTTAATTTTTTTAACTTTATGAACTGGCCACTGGTCTGCTGTCATTTTACAAGGCAAGTTGAGTATCCTTGTAGTGGGTAAACACCTTTACCATTTCCAGGTTGACAGGGTTATAGTTGTCCAATAATATATGTAAGATAAAGGAATAGAAAGCTTCTTATGTTTCTACACATACACTCTGTTTTTCTTTTTGCTTTGCTTGAAATGATATCTGCTGGTAGAGGCTGATCGCTTTCTCTTTCTTGTCTCAAAGCTTTTAACAAAGGCGGTCTGCACTTGTGTCTCGAAAGCGACATGTAAAGCCACATGCAGAAGATACGTTGATAGACAAAAGCTGTGGCGCGCCATTTTCCTGCCTTTGACCAACCACCAAGGCTGTTTACTCAGAACAGACCTGACTACAGGCTTCAAACAGGATGTGCAGTGAGGTTAGAAGTGCAAGAAGAATGAATACAAGAAGCTTTTTCAGGTTTCACCAGTGGACTTAAGTAAATTGTACTACTAGATTAGAAAACTTTACTAATCCCGAATGGGAGGACCAATTTGCCACCAGGAAAACTCTTATAGACAACAAACAATATAGACAGTACATTCACAGTACACAACAGATACAAATACAACAAGTAATACCAAACCAAAAAAAAAAGGCCATTTGAGACGTAATCAGGCCTGTTCCTTTTCTTCTGAAATTGTCGAATACAACCACTTTTTCCAGTGATTTTGACGTCAGACACCTGACAGCAAAAACCACCTTTCATGGCGATATGACTCACAGCCGGGCGGGTGACATATGTAGAGTTGCTAGATATGACTTTTTGCAGTGTTATAATACACCAACATTGGGCCAGATTGCTCCTGTTGCAGCAGTTTTATAGGCGGATGGGCAGCATTAACTCATAGTGTGGTGGGACAGCACCTGTCTTGGCGGTATGATAAGCCACTGGCAGTGTCAAGTTGAAACTCTGCTGATAACAACATAAAATATGGAGCTGGAAAGTCCCTTTAGGGTAGGCAGTAGGGGTGATGGACAGGTCAAGAAAACTGCATTTCTATCTACAGTATTTGTGAGATTTTATTGTGAAATAAATGATGACAACAATTAGTATTCCACTTTGAAAATGTAAAAAGGCCACATTCAAAATGGCAGCAATGTAAAGAGAAAAGATTATTTGTAGCAACGTCTAGTTTTGTAAAATCACAACACATATCAAATTATTGTAATACTAGTTATAAAAACAGTAATGATAATATAACAGGTCGGGATGGCAGCAGATTAATATTAAATACTGACGTTGAGTCCTATGCTGACAGGAATAACTCAAACAAAAACGTTTTCTCAAAAATGACGGTGTAAGATTTATGGTGTTATCCTGTTTTTATTTAAACTTTGTATATTGCATATTCACACACACATTGATACCTATGTATACATTTGTACAAATAAACATTTTATTCATCACTGCCTATAAATAGTTGCAACTTTTCCTCACGGTGTAAATGTAGAGTGGAAACTGTCTGAAAAAAAATTGCCATAGTTACAAGGAACAAGTCCATAATTTCAGCCTTAAGTGTAAATAAATAAATAACACACAACTATGTTCTTGTAAATTTAGCAACGTTAACAGACATATAATCCATGCAATACTTATTGTCATGGCTCTCATATATTAGAAAGAACTGAACTTTCTTGACAATCAGTGGATTTAACCCAAACAGAGGAATCAGTGGATTTCACCCAAACAGAGGTCGGCGCTTGTCATTGCCACTATCGTCTCGTATTCTTCCTCTTCCATTGTAGCGAAAGGTCCGTGCCTCTGTGTCACCATCCTAAAAACAACAGCTGTTGAAACAAAGGTTTTAGTAGCCCACTGTCATTCCCAGATCGTCAAATACTGATCCTTTGTCATACCCCTCTGCGTGTGACATTGACCCCAAAGGCACCATTTGGCGTGTCTATAAGACGTACAGGGCTTTAAACTAATTCCAGTGTAAACCCATCTGAGGCAATATTGATGAAATATAAAGTCTGAGTACATCAGGTGGGAGATGAGGTGGATTGGTCAAACAGACTTTCACCCAGGAGATCGCTGTTTGTGTCCTCTGTGTAACCAAAAGTCATTGTTGTTTAATTGTTTCATAAATTCCATCGGTCTGTCAATTGTGTAACTCGTGTGGCCTATTTACGTCACATTACATATTATTTTAACCCAAAACATGTTTTTATTGAACCTTAAGAACCTTTTTCTTTTTTAGCCTCAACCTTGACCATTTCACAACTTCAACCCTGTGTTACATTGTGTTTCCTCCAGGAGACAGCTGTGCATAGAGAAGCTAAAGAATTCCTGTGGCGTCAGTATCACACACCGAGGGTTGTGAAAAACGTAGGTATTTGACAAGAATGCATGGGCGTTTGTTTAGTGCTATGACATCATGACCAAATGTAGAATAAAGCCAATAGGTATCAGCCAGGCTTACTGTTGTAAAAATTGTAACATGTCATGTACTCTATCTTTGCAGTGTTACTAAACTTACCTTCAGTTTCTTGAGAAAATAAGGATGGCGATCACAATCACACAGAGAGCCAACAGTATGCTGAGAATGATGACAACTGGGTCCCACTGTTGTCCTGAAATTAAAGAAAATGTCAGCACATTTACATTTACTCCTCCTTTACTGTTACCTCACCCATGATTTTTAGGTGACTGTGTAGCCCCCAGCCAATAGCAGCGCAAGGTCAGGACTCTCTAAAAGTGTAGCAACCAGGTTCCTCTGCTGTCTCCGCCGCTCTCCTTTGTGAGAGCTCTCAATCTAAGCCCTAGCCCGACACGTCCCAAAAACCCGATGGGCTAGGGCTCAGTATTTTATGAGATAATCTCGGATTGGCTGGGTTCAGGCTTCAGCTCTCAGCTCAGTTCAATGCGGTTGTGATTCTTTTGGCTCGTTGAGAACCCTTTCCTCTGCTCTGTGGATGCAAGCTGCAGGTCTGTGTGTCTGTTTGATTGAGATCGAGGTTTGGACACACACAGGCACACAGCAGAGTAGCCAGGTGGTCAGGATGACTCATGCAGTTCAGTTGATTTCACACAAAATCCAGCAATGCAGCACCTTCCTGTGGGATTGTGAATGTTGTTTACCACCACTATGCAGGACGTGTTGCATACTATGCCTTTAAAGAAAAACTAGGGTTTTATGCATTTAGTTTTTGCTCAGTCAGTTATAATAACATCCCTCGGCACCAAAAGATCTCTGAACGTGGCGACATCACTGACAGAATGATCAGGCAGGTTCTTAACAGGATGACAGTTTGACCAGCTCTACCCCTTTATTTGGAAGTAAAACAAAATCTGAGTGCAACTGTAGTGTTGCAAATAATTCCACCAGTACACCAACAATTAATGTTTGAGAAATATATTTAACATTGTTTTCTCTTCCAGATAAATCTGACCATCTGACCAACAGCCTGTTGGATCGTCTGACCGCTCATGTTTGACCCATTGTAGTGATGTCATCACATCCCAATATCTCAGCAGTTAATGTGGTGAGTAATATGTTCTCCTAGCTCATATACCTGCAATTGAAATAACAGTCTAAGTGGTTGTACACATGATGCTGCCGTTTTCAGGGTGCAACCTCTGCACCCTGAGATAAACTAAGTTCAACTTTTTTAAAGCAGCAGCGTGAACTGCATGTCATGTGACGAGGAACAATCAATCACAGCCGACAGATATCTTTCTTTTCTAAAGTCTGTGATAAATACGGAAAATTTGATCATGTTAGTGCAGGGCTACTTTACATCTGTCCCACAGACGACAGGCCTACACACTTATAAACAGCGTCCGGAAGAAGATCAGCACAGCATTCAGGATTTCATGTAAATAGGCTCTACGCTGCGTGTTAAGGTTGTTGAGCAACCTCAGATGCAACCTGCCAAAATGCTCGTGGCACATGAAAAAGGCACAAAAGTAGCACCCAGTGCCCGACTTCCTGTTTTCCCGGCAGCTAAAGACGCAGCCTGTGTACGGCCCCTCATAAGACCTTTAAATGACAAATGGCTTGTAAAGTATTTAAAAACAATATATAAAAGTACAATTATTTAAATACAACTGTAAACACGTACTTGTTTCCACTTTAGTTCCTTCACCAAACAGGATCTCTCCACATGTGACCACAGCACAGTAGTAAGTCCCAGTATCAGAGGAGTTCTGTATAGTTTTGGACAGACTGTGGAAACAGCTTCTCTCCTCTTGTTGGTCACTTTGAGTGTAAATGATGCTTGGATGAGATTCTCCTGATTCAGATCTGAACCAGTACACATTGTGTTCACCTGGACACTCATCAGAGGTTTCTTTGTTCTTTGAGAGAAGTGAACACTGGAGAGTCACTCTGTCGCCCTGCTCGACCCACTCAGCCTCCGGACTTTGTTTCACGTAGAGAGATTTCTGCTGATTGTGATCTGCATGATTCAGTTAAAAAAGAAATCAAAAGAAATGATATAACTTATTTGCACAACATAAAAATTTGGCACAAATACTAAAAAGTAAAAGATATTTTACCATTAACAGCCAAGAAGATGCCACTGATGAAACTCTGTGAATACGCTGTTCCATTCTGACAGAAGTATGTTGCTTCGTCCTCTTTGCTGACATTTGCGATGGTAAGAAGATAGCGAGCCTTTTCCTCTGTGACTTTGAAACGTGAGTTATTAAATTATGGCCTGAGTTTTTGTTGAGTAAAAGTTCCTGCAGCAACTGTTTGGACCATATATCCAAGAGGCTGTTTGAACCAGTAAAAGAATTTGCCTTCCTTCTCAGAAACTGGACACTGCAAAGTAACATTCCCACCAAGTTCAACCACAGTCAGAGAGATCTGACGAGGAACCTCTGCAGTTTGAAGCAGAGCTGAAGAAAAGAGACAAAAACATTTACAAGACAAAAACAATGACAAATGTAAATTATCTGCCATTTGAGACTTGACTTTTGATGACAGTTTAACTCTGTTAAATGTAAACAATCATTATGTAAAGTTGCACTTACACATTGTACTAAGCAGAATCAAAGCAGCCAGTCCTTTGATCATTGTGGTGCAGCACCCTTCTCTTGCACAACTGGTGTCTTCCTATCCAAATGAAGGTTTAGTCACAAGATCATCATAGTCTGCACAGTGGAAATCATCCTGATTGGCTGAAAAGCAGCAAATGAACTTCCTCAAAAATTTAGCAGATCTATGATCCATTTTCAACTCTTAGCTATGCATTTATTGATAATTGTTTTTTACTGTTACAATAAATGATGTTTAGGTAACACAGGGCACATGAAATATCATGAATTTATACATGACTAAATGTGTATTAAAAAAAAGCATGAATGAATCAAGCATATGAACATAATTCTCCTCTGTTGTTATTGTTGTTTAGCACTGTAAGATGTGATGGTTAGTCCTCTTGGCTGGATAAATAGTGACAGTCACCAGCGCAGTGTTTTACCCAAAGTTGAACATTTTTCAGCTCTTGGTGCTCAGATGAAAGAACACCAGACTCGCAGAGCTCAAT